>CAUYUJ010006169.1:461693-464193 GCA_963575745.1 Prorocentrum cordatum
CAGGATCCTGCAGTCTCTTGCAGGATCCTTCGCATTGACCCGGGCTTGGGTGCAGGATGTTGCAGGATCTGCAGGATTCTGCAAGGCTTGACTGACCCGGGTCAGAAGATCCCCGAGGTGCCTCTAAGAATCTTAGCGTGAATTACTTACCCCGCTTTCGCTTCCAGGCAAAACCAAGTCATACCACGCGCCTCCTCGTCAAGCGGCCTGACCAGTACAGGCCGTAGTTTGGCATCGCTTGGTATCTCTTGGAAGCGAGGGTGGTCAAAAGCGAGGTAGGTTTGTTTTCCCCCTGAAGAAGCCGTCCCCCCTCCCCCTATACCCCCCCCCCCGCGCGCCCCCGAGGGGGGCACCCCTCGGCGCGTCGTGGGCCCCGGCGGGGGCAGCGGGGAGGAGGACGAGGACGAGGAAGAGGAGGAGCAGGAGGAGGAGGAGGAGCAGGAGGAGGAGGACGAGGAGGAGGAGGAGGAGGACGAGGAGGAGGAGGACGAGGACGAGGAGGAGGAGGACGAGGCCTCGGGATGGCGTGCAGAGTGCGCACCCACCTGCCTGCGGCCAGGAGGGCGTATACAGTCAGATCGTTGGGGAAATAGATGGACACGTCGGAATCAGGAGGAGGAGGAGGAGGAGGAGGAGGAGGAAGGAGGAGGAGGAGGAGGAGGAGGAGGAGGGGAGGAGGAGGAGGAGAGGAGGAGGAGGGAGGGGAGGAGGAGGAGGAGGAGAGGAGGAGGAGGGAGGAGGAGGAGGAGGAGGAGGAGGAGGAGGGAGCGGAGGAGGGAGAGTAGGGAAACGACAAGCTAGGTGCGCTCGCGGGGCAGGAGGAGGAGAGAGCGGAGGAGGGAGCGGAGGAGGGAGCGGAGGAGGGAGCGTATCAAGCAGTGGCGAAGCGTCCCGGCGTGCCTGTAGCCCTACCAAACAATGTTCGAATAACCTTTTGTGGTTTCCACGAAATGTTCTTAGAACATTTCTGGCGGGGTCTGTCTCGCTTGAGCACATCGGGCTTATGCTCTAAGAACATTGTTTATGTTCTTAGAACAGCTTTGGGTTCTAAGAACATTTTGTGGTATGACTACAGGAATTCCGGGACGGTCGGTCCCTGCTCAAGAGTGGGGAACGTCAATCTAGGTGCGCTCGCGTGATATCTGACGTCCTACCCCTCCCTCCCATCCCTTACCATGACTTAGACCTCCTCTCTATTCGCACAGTCGGATGTCGTAGCAGGGCATAGCCTTGTACGGTATAGCATTGTGTTGACACTATTTGGCAGGAGGAGAGGAGGGAGCGGAGGAGGGAGAGTAGAGGAACGAACAATGACATAAACAGAAAAACTCTGAGGTTCACGCGGATTTCTCGGATCGGCGCTGGGGCTCCCTGGCGGCGCCTCATGCGCCGGCCCTTGCGCGCTCTGCGCGCCAGGGCGGGTCCAGCGCGGATCCAAGAAATCCGCGCGGACCTCCGAATCTGCATGTTTATGTTATTTATCGTTTCCCTACAGAGGAAGAGGTAGAGGAGTAGAGGAGGGAAGCTACCCCGAGTTTCTAAATGAGCGTCGGGGGGGCATCACCCCCGCCGACAGCCCCACATCGACACCCCTCGCGGGCAGCCACCGCGCGCCGAAGGCGCTCCGACCCAACTCGCGGCGCGACGACGAGGCGAGGTTGGCCCCCGTCGGGGGGGTACCCCCACCACGCTTGTCAAGAAACTTGGAGTATGGAACCTGTACGACACGACAACATCAGTCGCCCCCCAAGGCTGCATCTTGACGAATGGTGCGCCGTGACAGGACAAGGGCTTGACGCAGGCCCGTTCGCGGCCACTTTCCTCGGGGTGATGTGTGTGTGTGTGTCTCCGGTGCTGTTGGGGTGAACGAAACAGCCGCTTCTGGAAACAGCCGCTTCTGGGGGAGTCGAAGGGTGCGAGGGAGCCGAGAGAGTGGACCCCTTGTCCACAGCGCCGTGAGTCGAGCTCCCTGATAGTGTACCCTTCGCGATAGCTGACGTTGGCACCAGGATATGGTGCCATGTATTTGTGAGGGGGAACGAGGAGAGGAGGGAGAGAAGGAGGAGAGGATGAGGAGGAGGAGAGGAATGAGAAGAAAGAGCACTCTCTATGGCCTCGTGGGGCCCTCCTGGCCCATGCTTGGGGTCTCTGGGGGGCCGCTTGGGGGCATCTTGGGGACATCTGGCGGGTTCTTGGGAGCCTCTTCGGGCCTCTTGGGCCTTCTTGGGCCATACTGGTGGCGCTTTCCCATTACAGCTTATCATCCAGACGACGCCCAGATACCCTACTGGGAGCTGGTGAGCGCGACAGGGTGCAATGTAGATGATTGTGATCGCGGCCGGGACGGTTGCCTTGTCGCCATCACCTTCGCATCCATGGCGATGCCATCCTTGTCCACGTTGGCTCTATCCTGGTTTCCGTTTTCTGGTCCCGAGTGCCAGCCGAAGACGGGAAGCGGAGCGCCCTGTGTGGGCTCCGCGGCCTGGCAGGTGAGGTGCGT
>CAUYUJ010006169.1:474193-511693 GCA_963575745.1 Prorocentrum cordatum
CGATCAGTGGATGGTTCGATGAATCGTGGGATCGATAAAGTGATCGATAAGAAGATCGACCGGGAACCTGGGAACCCACCGAAATCGGCCTGGAACGAATAACCAGGAATTTGGAAACCCGGAACCGGGAACCCAGGATCCCAGCCGGCCACCAAAATCGGCGGGAAATTTTCGCCAATTCTTCCAATATCCGCTAGGACCGCTTCAGTGCAAGCACTGGTTGGGAAATATTCAAATAGTGCCCAAAACAAAATGACGCAACGAGTTGCCCATAATTTTCTGATTATTGTCTGTATTTTTCATTTTTCATCCAAAATCTGCCTGTAGGAGGACATGCCCGGCATAGTTCTTGATCCACGCTCTTGTGACCTCGCCTCGACTGTAAACATGAACTTTGGGCGGTCCGCGCGAGTTTCTTGAATATGCGCTGGGACCCCCTGGCGGCGCCTCCAGCGCCGCCACTGGCGCGTTCCGCGCGCAGGGGAGAGGGGCCCAGCTCAGATCCAAGAAATCCGCGCGGACCTCCAAAAGTGTATGCTTCTGCCGCGTTCTTGACCCACGCTCTTTGTGACCGCGTTTCGCCTGTGAGCGTGAACTCGTTCGGGGCCCCGCGCGGACTCCTGGACCCGCACCCCTTTTCTGTCGGCGCCGCTCCCGGAGCGCGCTCCGAGCTCTCGGGAGAGGGAGACGCCAGCGCAGACGAGCTCCAAGAAATCGGGGCTGACCTTCGAGGGCGTAGGTTTATACGGCTTGCTCGATCATCTGCAGGAGGCTCCGCGATCCTCGTCATCCTCCTACTCCTTCTCGATCCTCTTCCTCCTCCTCCTCCTCCTCCTCTTCCTCCTCCTCGGTCCTCCTCGTGCCCCCCTCCTCGGTCCCCCTCCTCCTCCTCCTCCTCCTCCTCCTCCTCCTCCTCCTCGTCCTCCTCCTCCTCGTCCTCCTGATTCCTGATTCCTGATGGCTTGAGGAGTCTCCGACTGCCGCCCCCTCCTCCTCCTCCTCCTCCTCCTCCTCCTCCTCCTCCTCCTCCTCCTCCTCCTCCCAGGCGCGAAGTAGCTTCAAAGAGGCGCGATCGCAATGACAGCTCCGGAACCTGCACGGCAACATATATTGACCTGTGTCTTTTTTTTCACAAAGACAAGGATGTTCGAGGGCGTGTTCTTTCTCTCCTCGTGGCGTCCTCGTCCGTGGCGTCTCGAACTTCGAACCTCGAAACCTCGAAACCTCGTCGCGTCGTCGTCGTCGCGTCGTCGTAGTCGGGCCCAGCGTTGCCCCCCGCCCCCCCATCCATCGTGATTCGCCCGATACGCCTCCGGCGGCGGGCGTCTATGTTGGGGAACGGAAGAACAAGTGAGTGTTTCTGCCAGAGCGCGTACAATGGATGTGTCGATTTTCGTTCGCGTTTTCCGCTGCAGTTTGGTTCGGGGTGATCGCCAGTGGGCGGGCGCTTCCTCGGCGAGAGGCGACAGCCAGTTCGAGGCTCGCTCTGGATGGGGAAACTCTCGAGTGCGCTGTCTTTTTTCTGAGGGGGAGTGGAGGGGGAGGACTCCTTGGGACGCTTTGTGAAGTACAGCGTGCTGGAGCGGACGGGGACGAGGAGGAGGAGGAGGAGGAGGAGGAGGAGGAGGAGGAGGAGGAGGAGGAGGAAGAGGAGGGGGAGAAGACGAGCAGGAGGCGCAGAAGGAGGAGGAGCAGAAGGAGGAGCAATAACCAAGGAGCAGGGACATAATGACAATGAGGCAGAGAGTTGTGGAGAGGGAGGAACAACAGCTGCAGCAGCGATGGCAGCAGGAGGAGAAGAGGACGCGTAGGAGGCATAATGATGGGAGAGAAAGAGTGGGACCTGGATAGTGCAGATATGCAAAGGAGGGTTCTCGATCATCTGCTATGCCTAGCTAAGAGCGTCCGAGGGCGGCCTTCCCAGCACCACTCGTGGATTTCTGGTGCACGGGCCGTGGCAAGATAACGGCTGCGGGGCGAGAGCTTGAACTGGAGTTTGCCCTGCTCGGCGGACCAAGCAGGGGGAGGAGGGCGGAGGAGAGGGGATGCAGGAGCGATGTGGTGATAGGTGGTCAAGGAGGGTCAGGCAGGACGACGACGTGAAGGCACCCCTGCGCTCCCCACGAGCACGAACGCCCGGCCGAACAGTTTGATGTGGCCGGGCCAGCAGCCCGGCGAGCGGGTGTCCGCGCGGGCAGGCTCGAGCGACCCTTAGAATTGTGCCTCTCCACCCTCGTCTCCCGCTGGCTTCAGTGTCTATTCGCTCGCGAATCCCTCTGCCCCCCTCTCGTTTTTCCCACTTTGTCCTAAATCGCGAATGCTGCGAGGAGTCTGAACTGCCTCAAGAGAGCCCGCGTCTACTGGAGGCGCACAAGACGAGAGACAGGCCTGCCATTGGGTGCCCCCTCGAGGATGTCTTATCTTCCAGTGTGCCCGCAAAGCCCGAGGAGGAGGAGGAGGACTTCAGCACGATTTCTTGTCGTATGTGCTGACTGCACAGCACAGAACGTGAAAATTGTGCCGCCGAAGGTGCCTTGCCCGCGCCGTGCGCTGTAAGGAGCCCGAGAGCTGCTTCGAGAGAATACCGCTTCGCAGCACAGGATATGCGCAACACTCTTTGCGCTAGCGGCGAGGCAAGGGAAGGCTGCGAAAAGCCTGAACGGAGATGCCGCCGGGGCGAACTGTGCCACCATGCAAAAGGAGGAGGAGGAGGAGGAGGAGGAGGAGGAGGAGGACGAGGACGAGGAGGAGGAGGAGGAGGACGAGGAGGAGGAGGAGGAGGACGAGGAGGAACGGGAGGAGAAGGGAGAAGAGGAGGAGGAAGAGGAGGAGGAGGAGGAAGAGGAGGAGGAATGGGAGAAAGAGGAGGAGAAAGAGGAGGAGGAGGAGGAGGAGGAGGAAGCGAGGAGGAGGAGGAGGAGGAGGGAGGAAGAGGAGAGAGGAGGAGGAGGAGGGAGGAGGAGGAGGAGAAAGAGGAGGAGGAGGAGGAGAAAGAGGAGGAGGAGGAGGAGGAAGAGGAAGAGGATGAGGAGGAAGAGGAGGAGAAAGAGGAGGAGGAGGAGGGGGAGGAAGAGGAAGCGAGGAGGAGGAGGAGGAGGAAGAGCAGGAGGAGGAGGAGGCGGAGGAGGAGGAGGGAGGAGGAGGAGGAACAGGAGGCGAGGAGGAGGAGGAGGAGGAAGAGGAGGAGGTCGCTGCCGAGAGCGATGGCGGAACAGAGGATGCGAGGCGCACGCCGTGCCGTGCCGTCGTGCCGTGGCGTGCCGGCGCGCGCGTGCCGCGCCGCGCCCGGGCTCCGGAGTTCGCGAGAGAGGTGTGCCGCACCCTCGGGGGCAACGATAGGTCGCAGGCGATGTTTCTATCCCAACCCCCGACTTTTCTACGAAAAATGGAGCAGCTCAGAAAGGAGGGAAACCCTGGGATACACCCCCAGGGGGCTATTCGGACGCACCCCTATCGAGTATGGACGCCCCCCTCGTATATCCCAGGGTTGGGCCCCGATTTTGCGGGTCCATTCGAAAACCCCACGAAGCTTGGGATAGGGGTCGACATATCCCCTGTTAATAGGGGGGGGGATGGGCATAGGGGGGATGCATCGACCCCGAATCGCACATTGATCGCCCTATAGCCCCGACCTGGGGACGTGTTTCCGGATGTTTTTTTTTCTGATGTTTTGTTGTTGTTGGCTATGTTTGAATGTTCTTTGACTATTTTTATTTTTCGTCCAAAATCTGCATGTAGGGGGACATGCCCGACCTAAGGAAAGACACAGGGGGGGATGCATCGACCCCGAATCGTACATTGATCGCCGATAGGGGCAGCCCCAACCTGCAAAAGAAGGTGCGGATTCACGATCGGGGGCCTATCGCCGATCTATCGGCGATGTATCGCCGTTTCCAGGTCGATGCATCCCCCCAATGCCAGTCCCGACCCTATCGTTGCCCCTCACACCGTGTCAGAGCCCCAGATCATCAGGGGTAACCCGGGTCAGGGTTAACTCGAGTTCGCTTTTCGGGAATCCGAACGCGAGTTACCCCGGGCCCGAATTACCCCGGATAACTCAGGCGTCCAGAGCCCCAGATCATCAGGGGCAATTCGGGTCAGGGCTACGGTGGGGGCGTTGATTAAGAAGGAGGATTTCTCATCCAACGAGGGCGGTGGTGATATCCATGGCCGATCCACGACTGGAGTTCCACTGGCTTCCAGACCCTGGATTCCTTATCCAACGGTTCCTGAGCCAATGCCCACACCGTAATTCCGGTTCCTTTTTCGTGAATCCAAGCCCGAGTTACCCCGGGCCCCAGTTACCCCGGATAACTCGGGCGCTCAACGCAGCGTGCCCGCGAGCCGTAGAAGGGGGGGTCGGGGGGAGCGGCACCCCGCGCGAACCACCTCCCTTCTTCCCTTTCGGGGAGGGGTTTACCCCTCCCCCTACCCCCTCCCCTGGACCTGGACGGGGCGCCCCGCGAGCGGTCAGGTTGTCCAAGATGGCCCCAAGAGGGCGTCAGAGAGCCCAAGATGGCGTCCAAGATGGCTCAAAAACCTTGGGGAAATCAATGTGTTTGGCGTTCTCGCCTTTTCGCTTCCGATGGCAATTCGAGGCCTTAAGATAGCTCCAAGATGGCCCAAGAGAGCCCTAAGAGGGGCCCAAGGGAGCCCCACGAGCGCCCAAGAGCGCTCCAAGAGCGCCCGAAGAACGCTCGAAAAGGCGACGTGGGGGGGGGCTCCCGAGGGGAGCCCCCTTCTTTGATCGATGTCCTACAAGATGGCCCCAAGAAGCGCCCAGGAGGCCCCAAGAGGCCCCAAGATGGCCCCAAGATGGCCCCAAGATGGCCCCAAGAGGTCCTCAGGAGGCCCCCAAGAGGCTCCCAAGCGGCCCCAAGGGGTCCCCCGAGGCACCTCAGACGCCCAAGAGACCCCAAAGACGTTCCAAGAGGCCCCCAAGAAGCGCCCAAGAGATATGGCATCCAAGAGACCTCTGGCCCGTTTGCTTGTCCTCCTCCTGCTCCTCCTTCCTCCTCCTACTCCTTCTCTTTTTCCTCTTCCTCCACCTCCTCCTCCTCATCCTATTCATCCTCCTTCTCCCCACCCCCTCATCCATCCATCCAGTATCCTCCTTTTCCTCATCCCTCCTTCGCACGGTTCGGCCGTCCCCTCTTTGCTCCCGCACTTCCCTGATCACCTCAACTCGCCTGGATTTCTGGATGGGCTGGTGGGGATACTTTTTAGTCAGCGGCCGCGGGCGAGCGCGCCAGCGGCGAGTCAGGTCCAAGCGGGCTGCGCAGAGACTACTTAGGCAGAGGCGACGCGCAAGGCAACAGCTACGCGCCGGCCGAGGCCTCACGCAGCAGCCCAGCGGCAGGTGGATGGCTGGAGTCTGGTGGGGATACGCGAAGCGTGTAGAATTTGAGGACAATCAGTGGTGTTGGCTGCCTCATGCTCTCCTGGAGGGCATCTCGAAATCTTCTTCGACCGTCTCGGAAGCCTCTCGAGCCATCTTGAGACCGTTTTGGCTGCCTGAAGGCCGACAAGAGCGCTGGAGAGCAATTCCAGAACGGCCGATGATGTGACCACGCGTGCTGCCAGGGGGAGGGGGAGCGGCCCTGGAAAGCATTAAACCTCCTTCCAGGCAGCAGAAGGGCATTCTAAGACGCCCACTCCTTGCAGGCGCGGTGAGGGCTTCTTTGCGGGTGTCGCACATGCCTGGGATGTGCCACGCCTTGCAACTGTATTCCGGGTCGGGGATCGACTATGTACAGAATTGATGTACCCCAAACTTGATGTTTTTCGTCGGATCTTCTCAGAGGTTAATCGGATTCCTGTAGATTCGGCGAAAAACATGTCTGTGGAGCATCCGTTCTGTACTCGATCTCCTGCTCGGCAGGCTTGGGCACGCGCGCCCTCCCTCCTGCCGCCTCGGGCCCCGGGGAGGACAAGCTGGCATTGCAGAAAGGGACCCATGCCAGGAAGCATCCTGCCTCCCCCCAAGGTGCCCTGGGTTTCTTAGGTTCCGATGGCTCTGCGACGGAACACGCGCCCTCCTCGTGCCAAAGACCTGAGGGCATCCTGGGGTTTCAGGGTCGGGCCGCTCGGGGACCATCACCACTCGTACGCTACCACCCTGGAACACAATTTCGAACATCTGAAAACACGAAACCGGTAGTCTACGCAACTAGCTGGCTCGTAACGGCAAGCCAAGAGGGTTAGGCCGATAGAGACCCTGGCCAGCATCGAACATAATGCAGATGGAAGGCAGGAGTCTAAGTCGATTGAATTGGCATACGATTAACAGCGAGTCCGCAGCAGGGAGGGGAGAACAGCGCACACACAGTATGCATGCCAATGATGCAACATCAACTGGCATCGGACCGAGAAATGGGATCGGATCGGAACGTATGTGGGATCAGGTCGTGACGGAGTCGAGATCGAATCGGACCGACTGCGCCAGGTTGCGCCATAACGCCATCCAAGTATCGGACCGCATCGAATCGCCAGAAATGCGAAACTTGATCGGACCGAGCCGTGGGACATCGGAAACGAAAACGATCGTTCGAATCGAAATGAGCCCTGTAGCGTGATTGTGTTCAACGTTGTGCAGTAGGAGCTCGGCCACAGCTTGCACACAGCATAATCAGGTCATTGTTGGTACCTTTTTGGCCGATCTCGGGATTTTGTTAGGGTCCAGAACTCTCTTGGGCGTCCTTCGGAGCATTTGTAAACTCTTTAAGCCGTATTGGGGCCCCTTCGGTATTTGATTCGTTTTCTTGGACATCTCCGAGACGGCTGAATATTCTAGATGCTTCGCGTAACCCTGCAAAACTTGCCGTCTGAGGTGGCCGGCCGACGCCTCTGTTTTAGCTAATTAGCGTCGCCCGTGGCCTGGACGTTGCCTTCGCCGCCTGACCCTTGCCTTGCGGCCGCGACCAAAAACAAGTAACCCTGCAAACTTTCCAGCATTTTGCTGGGCTGCAGGTGCCTGAGCTTCCCTGGACGCCCTCAGCTTGCCACCTCTCCCGCGCAGCCTGCCGCTGCTTGGTGAGTGGGCCGGCCGGCCTGCGGCGCGTTTAGTAGCTAATTAGGCCGCTTCCGTGTCCTGGAGCGTTACTGACTCCGCTTGCGCCTCCCTGGTGGACGCGACCGAAAAAAGTACCGGTGCAAACATATCCAAAAACGTGGCCGAGGCGAGTTGCCCTGATCAAGGATGTGAAAGAGCATGCAACGGAAAAAAAGGGCGAGGAGCGAGAATCAAGAGGAAACGGAAAAAGGAGGAGGGTGAGGAGGAGGAGGAGGAGGAGAAGGAGGAGGAGGGCAAGCAGAAGGGCCAGAGGCCTCTTGGAGGCATCTCGGGGGACTCGTGGCGGTCCGGGGGGTCTCTTCGGACGTTTTCGGGGCCTCGTGGGGGGCTTTCGGGGTCTCTTTGGGCCGCCTGGGCACCTCTTGGGGCCATCTTGGGGCCCTCTTGGGGACCTTGGAGGCCTTCTTGGGAACATCTTGGAGGATGTCGATCAAAGAGGGGATGCCGTCAATTAGCGTCGCCCCACTGGAGCTCCAGAATTTGCCTCTTGGGACCCTCTCGGAGCGCTCTGGAGGCGCTGCGGGGGCGCTCTAAGGGGCCATTTTGGGCCTGCCTTGAGGCCCTCTTGGGCCCTCTTGGAGCCATCTTTAGCCTCGGGAGCCATCGTAAGTGAAAGCGCGATAAGGCTAACATCATTGATTCTCTTTTGAGGTCTGGCGGACTTTGCCTTTCGGGGGCATCCCTGGGAGGGATCCGAGGCCACTTGGACCCGTCTTGGACTTGTCTTGGAGTCTTCTTGGAGCATGTTGGAAACCAGTTTGAGCGATCTTGCGATATCCTGAGCCATCTCGGAGAGGTCGTCTTGGGTTTTCGGAGGCCCTTCGCCCCCCCCTTCATGTCAAGGGGGAGCGGGTCGGGTCAAGTCGGGCCTGTCCCTCTACAGGAGGAGTGTTCAAAAATATACAAAAATACTCGGGGTTTTTTTTTTTCTACTATTTTTGAGTTTTGGGGGAGTATGTTTGGATTGCTTTAAATTGGTCATCCAAAATCCCCTTGTTGGGAGGCGGGCGCGACCTAAGGGTGGGGAGATGCGTGAACCCCTCCCCGAAGAGGAAGAAAGGGGCTGGAAAACGAAAAGCATCAGTCGTGCCTAGGCCTCGATATGGCCTAAGTCCTAAAAGGGTCCTGGACAGACGGCCACGACAGGGCGCTTCTTCCGGGTGCTGCATAAGCTTGGCCCGTGAATACCCTATTCTCCTCTTTCCAGCTTTTCTCCACAACTTGGAAGCAGACTACATTATTCGGTGATGTTCGTCTTACCTGTTGTGACATGAAAGAGCACGCTGCTTCTTCAACTGCTTCGCCAAGTTCCACCTCTGAGCGCTGCGGCGCTTTCCACCCACTCCGCTACGGAGCGCGCCCTGGCGCGACGCGGGTGCCCTGTCCTGCCCCTCTTTCCAGCTTTCAGCTCCACTGCCCGGCCGACTTCTCCCTCTTTGTTCGGGGAAACGTAAGACTCGAGTAAGCCGGAACTCGGGTTTGCCGACGTTTTTTGGCGAGCGCGTCTTGGATTTTGACGGTCCAGTTTCCGGTGGATGTTTGCAGCGGGAGTTCGCGTCAGATTGGGCTTCGTCATTCGGCCAACCCGAGTCCCCCGTACCCGAGTTCTACGTCTCCCCGATTTGTGTATGGAGCCGTGCCGGCAACGCTGTGCCTGCACGCTTCCCCAAAAAGTGCGCCACTCTAGGGCGACGAGATCTATGCATATCCACTGCTCCCGGCCAGGCCCATCCTGGGCCCAGGAGCGGTGTATATGCCTCCCTGGCCAAGCCAGGAGGGCGTATACACAGCTCTTGGGCCCAGGATTGGCCTGGCCGGGAGCAGTGGATATGTATAGATATCGTCGCCCTACACTCGTTTCCTTGGGTCGTTCTCGTTCCGCTCCCTCTCCCGTCCCTTCCTCGTCGTGCCTGCGTCCCTCCCTCCCTCCCTCCCCCCACATGCTCTACCCTCCGCCCGGGCTCGAGGTTCTGGGCGCGGAGGAGGAGGAGGAGGAGGAGGAGGAGGAGGAGGAGGAGGAGGAGGGAAGCGGGAGGGGGGGAGGAGGAGGAGGAGGAGGAGGAGGAGGAGGAGGAGGAGGAGGAGGAGGAGGAGGAGGAGGAGGAGGAGGAGGAGGAGGAGGAGAGGAGGAGGAGCGGGAGGAGGAGGAGGACGAGGAGGAGGAGGAGGAGGAGGACAGCTCGGGGCAGTTGCGACACGCGTCGTCCCGCGCCCGTGCTGCGTGCGAGCCCGGCCGTGATCTGCCTGCCGCAGCCCGGCCGTGATCTGCCGCTGCCAGGCATGCGTGGACGTGGGCTCTCCGCGCCTGGCGAGGCGGGGCCGGCTTGGCACAGGCGAGTCCGGACTCAGCGCGCAGCCGCGCGTGTCTCTTGGCCTCTTGGATGGGGTCCGAGTGGATGGGGTCGGAGGATCGCGCCGCATCGCCGATGCATCGACGATGCTGCTCGATGTGGAGCCCGATTTGCTTCAAGTCGACGTCGCCGATGCATCGCCGATGGCGGCACGCGGCCTGCTGCAGGAGCACCACAGCAGCGAGAGGCACCCGCGCGGCGAGCGACGGCCGCAGGAAGGGCTGCAGGTGGGCGCGCGGATGCCCAATGCGGAAGCCCTGAGATCCTGGCGACTCTATTTTTTCACGGACGGACGTCTTCGCGTGATTTCGGGACCCAGGACCCTCACAGATCGATCCGGCTCGAATAATGGCACAGGAAGAGGGTGCAAGGGGCAGCCCTGGGTCGGAGGACCTGCAGGCGGGCTCCCGCCCCCGGCCGCCCCAATGCGCCGGGCATGCAGTTGTGCGTGCACTGCATGCCGTTGCCCGTCGCCGCAGTGGACAGCCTCCTTGGCAGCGGGCTCAGGCAAGCTCGGCGCGAGCGGCGGACGCTGCTTCGGAGCAGCCGCCGAATCACCCCGCGCAGCCCGGAGATGAGCCTGAGCCGGTAAAGGGTGAGGAGCGCTCACAGTCGCGGAGGGGCTCGAGGAGGCCCGTCGAAGGCGAGGTCGCCATCACGCCGACGGCCCAGGCGCCGCGAGGTCAGCTTCGAGGATGAGCAGCGTGGCGGCAGCAGCGGCGGCGAGCCCTCGGCAGCAGAGAGGGGCCTTGACGCTGAGCCGCCGCTGGGCGAGCGCTGCCGGCGCTTCCGAACGCCGCGATGCAGCACAACTCCTGGGCGCAGCCGCTGGCGGAGCCCGCGGCGCTGGCCGCATATCGTATGGCGCTCAGGCGGCCGCCACATCGCGATGGCGAAGAGGCTGCGCGCGCCCGGGGCTGCTGAACATGTCCAGGGCCTAAAACATTGCAGGAGCAGGAGTATGCCGTCCCGATGTGCATGATAGTGGTGGCCAGAAAACCGCGAAAGCGCACTGACAAGCAATAGGGATAAGGGTCACGAGCCGTCGCGACAAGGCAGTGGAGGCTATGAGCAGAGCTAAGCTGGAGCTGCTGCAGGTTGAGGCCCGAGCATGACAGAGGATGAACAAGATGTCCAGGACACCGCGCGCTGGCGCTGCAGGCCGGCCGAGGATGTCGAGATGGAGCCGCCACCATCTGATGATCGGGTTGTTGGTGAAGCTGGTGCGCCCGCAGGAGGCACCGCAACCCCCGGAGCTGGATCTACCGTGCCCGCGACGCCGCCTGCCCAGTCGATCCCCATGCCAGGGAGTGCCGTCGCCGCCATCGCGGAGTTCCAACACAACCGAAACACACGGGCGATGCAGAAGCAGTCCTTCCGCGGCGTCTTCAACAACATCCAGACTGCCGTCTGCCGCCTTTCCGTCACGTCGCCCAGTGTTGCTCGCGCAGGTCAGCCGCCGACGGGGCAGCAGGCCGCCGCCGCGGATCTGCCGTCGGTCGAGGCGAACGTGGCGCACTCATCGCACCGTGCACGAGGAGGCGCCAGAGCAGGTCAGGAGGGAAGCTGCCGAGGCAAGGCGGGCGGCCGCCGAGGCCAGCAGGGCGAGGCTGGCAACCCGGGCCAGGGCTTAGCGGCCACAGGCCAGATGACGCTCGCGGCGACCGCGCTGAAGAAGACGGCTGTAGTGGCCACGCCATTTACTGAACAGCGTCGAGTGCTTGGAGATTTGAAGTTGACAGGAGTTGCGTGCTCGGGATTCCGCTGGCGGCAGCAGGGATAGCAGTCCGAGAAACGAGCGCGGTCACAGCAGGCGCCCCCAGTCCAGAGAAGAAGGAGGAGACACACCTGAAGGCTTTCGGCCTTGCGCAGATAATTCGGTCGAGCCACGCCCAGAGGAAGCTGCCCACCCTGGTGACGACAGGGTCGCGAGTTCGATGTCGTCCAGCCCGATCTCCGACCAACCCCCGAGGGCGCCCGGGTGAGCTTGCTGAGAGAAACAGCGATGGTGAGCGGGCCGCCTGTCTCTCAGCTGGGCCGCGCATGCGTATGTTGCGGCGGCGCGACGCCGCCCAGCCCCATCCCAAACGTTTCCGACATCTTGGTCTGGTCGAAGGCTGCGTGGCCAGATAATGCCACTTTCGCACTTCCCTTATACGAGGAGTTCCAGCAGCCATAGCGTTGCCATTCCTCCTCCCACCTCCATCCTTCCGCATCGCCGGCGTGGCCCGCGCCCGCCGACGAGCTCACGCAGGCCTGCCGCCCCCTGGCGGAGCAGCGCGCCCAGTCGAAGCCCGCGCTGCGGCTTGCGGCGCAGCAGGACAGCGACGAACTGTCCACGATGCTGGACTGGGCCGCGGGCGGGGCGATGGAGACGGCGGCGCAGACCTGCGGCGCCAGGGGCCCCGGCAAGGGAGGCTGGGCCTCGCTGGGGCCGACCGCCGCGGGCTCCTCGGCCACCAAGGAGCTCCAAGAGATCAAGGGCGTGCTGGATCTGAGGCAGGCCAGCAGCTCTGGCGTCAATTTGCTCGGGTCCAGCGCGGGTTTCTGCATCCTGCCGTCGGTGCAGGAGCAGTAGGTGCTGTCGGGGGAAGCCCCGGACGGCGGTCGGGGCGCGCTCCTCGGTCTGGACAGCAGGCAAAGTGGCGCGAACGATACGAAGCTGAATGAGAGCGCTTAGTTCGTCCACCTGTAACAATCCGCATGGCCCGTAGGGATCTGGTGGGACTCTGCTGCATTTGCAGCGACCTGATCCGAAATTGGATTTCCGCTCCAGTCCAAATGGGGGGCTCCTTTGGCGGGCGACTCTGGGGTCTCTAAGTGACTGTTGTGAGACTTAGCAGAGATCCTCTCGGCACCGCGCGCGCTCGTTTCGGCCCCTAGGGCCTCCCAAAGATCACCATTCACGCTCCAACCTGCGAGCCTGAGGTGCCGACCTTGAGCCCACCCACGCAACGCGATTTCACTGCCAGTCCAGTACTCTAGGGGGCCCGAAGTGCACTGCAGCACTGACGGGAGATTGGCCATCCCTGCCCTGTAGTCGGTCTGGCGGTGGCCTGGCAACGGGCCCCAGGGCCCCTTCCGAGCAGCTCGGGGCCCTCGGCGGGCCCTCATGCAAGCGCCAGCCCCAGCTGTAGCGGCGGCGCCTCGCGCGCGAGGCCCCCGCGCCGCCGCCGCCGTTTTCGCGGGCGAAGCGGCGCGCGCCGCGAGGGGCCACGCGGCCCAGGCCCGCGGTGCCGAAGGGCCGCGGCGACGGCTCCGCGGCGCAAAGCGGCGGCACCGCCCAGGCCCTGGGCGGCGGCCCCCCGGGGCCAGGCCGATGGGGCAGGCCTCAATGCCACTCGCCGTCGTCTCGCAGAGCCGCTCGGCCCAGTCGGAGTCGGCCACGGCCCCCCCCCCGCTGCCGTGCGCTTGCCCCCGCCAGATGGCGCCCGTGCGCATCGACGAGGCCCGGGGGCGCACTGGCGCTCTGGAGCGCAACCTGTCGAGGACGCAGGCCAAGCCCGACGACCTGAACAGACACCGCGAGATCGCGGTCAAAAGGTTCCAAGGCCCTCGAGGCTCTCTACGCGACCCAACCAGTGGGGCGCTTTTAAGAAGCGCCTGGCGCCCGCCCCGCTGTCCGAATTGGCGGCGCAGTTCGGCTTCCCTACTTATCTCGCGAAGACAGACCTTTACGTCGCGATCGATCCCTGGTGCCTTCGACGACTTGCAGCCGGCGTGGCCGCTCTCATGCGACTCCCGCGCCCTGCTCCTGATCCTGGGAGCCGCGCAGAATGCGCACGCCGACGCCACGATGCAGGACAGGGCCCGCGTGCCCAACGAGGACTCGGTGCTGCGGTTGCCAACCGCAGCGCGAAGTCCTCGAAGGGCGGCTTCGGGCGCTTCAAGAAAGCGTCCGAAGCCGTCCGTCGGCGTTGCCGAAATCGCGTGAAGGGGCTCGATCGCCCGTTGCCTTCGGTGCGCGGCGAGCCTGCGCGCGGGGCCGCGCCTCCCCCGGAGACTGCGAAACCCACTCCAGACGCGCGGGTGCTCAACTTCTCCGGCGAAGCCCCGCCCGAGCGCGAGGCGAAGCGCCGCCGCCGCCGGCGGGGGCCCAGGGGCGCGAGATGGCCGTCGTAGTCGCGGCCGCTCCGTGGCGGGGAATGGGTCATCAAGTGCCGCTCGATTGAAGCAATCTCTCGATTACCGGCGCGCGACACGAACTCGCGCCAGCCACCGACCCTTCCCCCTTCCCCCCTCCAGCCCGCGAGGGCGGCGGCTGAGTTAGACAAAGGCGCGGTTCCGCCTCGACGCGCCCCCAGGGGAAGGAGGGCGCCCGCAGCGCCGGGGGTGCCCGCGCCACAGGGCGTCGCCAGGGCGGGAAGATAGGAGTTGCGCTGGTCACCGTCCCCCCCCCTTCCCTCCTCTCCTCCCCACCCTCGCCCGCGAAAGCGGCAGCTGTGCTAGATACTTGGGGCGCTGATTACTTGGGGCGCCCCTGGAGGAAGGAGGGCGCCCACGGCGCCCAGAATGCACGCGCCCCAGGGGGTCGCCAGGGCGGGTCGGGCCCCGCTTTCGCGCGCGACCGTCGGCCCCCCCTTCCCACCCCCAGGGCGTCGGCAGAGCTAGGCTGAGGCATGGCGCGCGTCTCTTTAGGGGGCGCGTGACTTCCGAATAGTGGGCGGGCGGCAAGTCGGGCGCGGGGCGCCCTCGGTCTTGGCGGGCCCCCCCGTCCGCGCCCCCCGGCCCCCCCCGGCCCCCCCCTCTAACCCAGGGGAGACAGCCGAGTTAGGCTTAGGGCCGGTACGCATTTTTCTCGCTGAAGCGGGCACCGCCCCGGGGGCCCCCGGGCTCTCTTTAGCGCGCTCTTTTGGCACTGGCACCCTGCATCACATTCCGACCGCGCCCCCCCCGCAGCGCCCCTCCCCGGGCTCGGCGCCAAGCCTTCTGCCGAGAGCCACGCGGACAAGATTTTCTGCGCGCGCGTTTGCGCGGCCGCGCGCTGCCCCCCCACCCCTCCTGACAGCCCCCCCCCTTGGCCCCTGACAGTTCCCCCTCTCTTCCCGGGCGCGGGGTTCGAAGAAGATCGGGGGCTGATTTTGGGGCCCCGTGGGCAGGGCGAAGGGTGGCGTCGCCGCCTGCATCCCCTTCCACCATTACCAGCACCAGTACCTGTCGAAGTCGGCGTGCTGTGGACGGCGGGGGCAGCGCCCCCAGACTCTGTGGAAATCGTCGGCCACCTTTCCGCGCTCGCAGCGGTCGCAGCCCCCTCTCTCCTCGCCCAGGACCCGTTGGCATCTCGCCTTGGTCCTGGCGCTGGCCGCCATGGCCGGCGGCAGCGCGCTCGCCTCGGCAGGACGCGTCCTCCTCCGCCCCCTCAGCGTGAGCTTCGCGCCCGCGAGGCCCACGCCGTCCTCCATGCCCTCTGCGAGGTGGCCAGTCGGAGCCTTCCTCCAGAGCTTCGCCTCGACGTCGCCACCCACCGCGTCGAGGACGTCTGCAGCTGGCGACCCCGCGGCCCACTCACCCCCCCGAGGGCCCTCCCAGGCCGCGGGGCCGCACGGCGACCAGCCCGCGCCCAGCAGCGCAAACGCCAGCGGCCCCATGATCCCTCGCCACCGCCGCCGCCGCCCCTTCAGCAGCTGCGCGTAGATCAAGGACCACGCTCTCGCGGCCATCTGGCGGAGGTCGGGGCGGTTCGCACGCAGGTCCAACCAGGCCCGCAGCCGCGCTCTGGGCAGCCGCAGGCCGGTGCCTCCAGCGCCAGGAAGGCGGCCCGCGCGCGGCTTCGCCAGAGCGCCGTCGCATCGGCGGCGGGCCTACGCCACGGCCGCAGGGCGCCTCCCCCCCCATGCGCATTCACACCCACACCGCGCGGCAGTGAGGGCGTCGCCCCCTGGTTCAACAGCCCGACCTTTCTCGCACGGTGAAGGCTGCGAAGCTGTCTCCCGAGCGAATGCATCCATTGGAAAACCACTCTCGTTCTGGCCATGTGTGTGTCGGCCTTCTGCGTGTTTCTGTCGCTGCTCGGTCGACTCCCAGATCGCGGTCCTCTTCCACGCCCTGAAGCTCAACTCCTTGCTTCCGCAGTTCGGTGACTCCCCTCCTGGCCACCCCCGCGCTCGACGCGAACACCCTACTTTTGTCTGCCAGCCCCAGCCCCTCTCCTCGCAATGCATCGCGAAGGGTGGTCACGGCCTCTGGCAGGATCTCCCCGATCGCGGCAGGGGCGCCGTAGACCGAGGTGGTCGCGTCGTCGAAGCGGGCCCTCGGCTGGCAGCGGCCGCGCTGCGCCCCGGCACGGCCGGCGGAGCTGCGGCCGGCTGGCAGCGGCCGCGCGGGCCTCCCGAGCGCTCGGCACGCCGCCGGCCTCGCCGGGTGGCCGACGTGCCGCGGGCCTGCCAGCGTGGAGACGCCCGCCCGGCACTGCTCTGCGTCTCTGGCTCGTCCTCCTCCTCCTCGTCCTCCTCGTCCTCCTCGTCCTCCTCCTCCCCCGCCTCCTCCTCCTCCTCCTCCTCCTCCTCCTCCTCCTCCTCCTCCTCCTCCTCCTCCTCCTCCTCTTCCTCCTCCTCCTCCCCCGCCTCCCAGCCTCCTCCGCCTCCTCCTGGCGGTTTGCGGCGGCCGTCCGCGCGCTCAGCGCGTCGCAGCAGCGCGCGGCGTCGGCGAGGGCGACTCCAGCCGCCGCGCCGAGGGCATGGGCCGCCTCCTCCTGCAGCTCGCGCGCCAGGGCCTCGCGTAGGCAGGATGAGCCACGCAGCGCCGCGCCCCAGTGCCGCGCAGCTCCTCGGACCCAATTGCCAACCTCGGGCTTTGTCAGCAACCGCCAAGCCCTCGCCAGCCATGAGATCAGAGCAATGGCCTTGTCCCCTTGCTTCTTGGGCTCCAGCGTGATGGTTGCCTGGAGCACCCGGCGCGGCCAAGCTATCAGTCGTTCGATTTCTTTGGTCAAATCAACGAACCGTTGTCTGCATTGCGGCGGTAGCCCTCGCACATCTGAAGCAACAAGTCTATCATCGTCCCTGCCCCTGTCAGGCTGAGAGCGGAGGGCGCGGTCGAAAGTGTCAAGTGTCCGGCAAGGGCGGCCGGGCGAATCCAACGTGTGCTGCCGATCTTGAGCCAGGACGGCCATGGCACCTTGCTGGGGCACCTGCTGAGGGGACCAAATATCTTTGAAACTTTGAGACTCGCAATCGATCACCTCTCTGGGAGACGCATTCAGTCCAAGTGCGACCTCCACGGGCACGAGTGGCGAGCCCGCGCGCCCTGTTGCCAGCCCGAACTGACGCCTGCGCCGTGTGCCCTGCACGTGGGATTCATACCTCTGGTGGGCAGTGACCGGGTTCTCTCCGCAGCCCCCGCCAGCCATTCGGGTCGGGCGAAAGGGGGGGATTGGGAAAGGGGGGGTTACGAAATCTGCTGCATGCAGCTGGTTTCGGCCTCACCGAGGGGCCCATTCCTGGATACATAGCTCCATCCGGCGCCGGGAGGCGCCGGGAAAATCAGCTACGCGAGCTGATTCTTAAACCCCCCCTTTGCTATCCCCCCCTTTCGCCCGACCCGAACGTGGGATTCATACCTCTGGTGGGCAGTGACCGGGTTCTCTCCGCAGCCCCCGCCAGCCGTGCGGCTGCGCATGGCTCGGGGGAGCCCCTGCCGCCCCCCCCGGTCGACCCAGAGGCCCTGGCCCGACAGGAGGAGAAGAAAGAGGAGGAGAATGAGGAGGAGGAGGAGGAGGGAGGAGGAGAGAAGGAGGAGGAGGAGGAGGAGGAGAGAGAGAATGAGGAGGAGGGAGGAGAGGAGGAGGAGGGGAGGAGGAGGAGGAGGAGGAGGAGGAGGAGGAGGAGGATGAGGAGGAGGAGGAGGAGGAGGAGGAGGAGAATAATGAGGAGGAGGAGGAGGAGGAGGAGGAGGAAGATGGGGAGGCGGGGGGGAAGGACGGGAAGGTGGGGTGGGGGGGGGGGCGCACACCTGGCACTGGAGGAAATGTCAGAACTAATGCAGGACAGGTTGGGGAGGAGGTAGGGGTCCGCGGCAGCGGGGGGGGGGCATGAAACGGCGCGTGGCCAACACTCCCTTGTTACGTTGGCGTAGGGCTTGCCCGCGTGCGGACGTGCAGGCCGTGGGTGCTGAGACACCAGCGGTCCTCCGCACCCGCATAGTAAGGATGGGCGACCTTCCCAAGGGTACCCTTGCATACTTGCCCCTTCGGCCCATCCATGGCCGCTTTCGCTGGCCAGCCTCGTTCGAAAAACGTTCACGTGGGCCTCCAAGGCCCTTGCATCCTTACCGCGCACCCTTATGACACTGTCGAGACGCTGAAATAAGGACCGCTTTGGGCTCAGGAGGGGCTCGGGTGTTCGGGCCGTTCCTGAGACTTCTGCCGCGGATCCTGTCTGTGGCCTGGGCCCGCCGTGGCCTGAAAAGCTCCCTCGTTCCTTATTGCCGATGGCTGTAC
Organism: Prorocentrum cordatum; assembly: GCA_963575745.1. NCBI lineage: Eukaryota > Dinophyceae > Prorocentrales > Prorocentraceae > Prorocentrum > Prorocentrum cordatum. The sequence goes on from CAUYUJ010006169.1 coordinate 492,054, forward strand.
GGGCTGAGTGTAAACGAAGTCGCTGATGCAGATGTTCGCGCTCCAGGCAGGGCAGCGCCTTCGATGGAGGTCGGCGGAGCGCTGGCGGGCACCGGCGGAGGCAAAGAGGGCGGAGGGTCCGCCGGGGGAAGGATGGCGGAAGGTCGGCGGGGCGGCCTTGCGCTCGCTCCGGCATGGCAGGACGAGATCTCTGGGACCCACGACGACGACGACCACCACCACCACCACGACGACGACGGCGACCAACACGACGACGACGACGATGACGACCATCACGACGACGACGACGACGACGACAACGACCACGACGACGACGACGACGACGACGACGCCCACGACGACGACCACGTCAGGGCAAGGGGAGGTACACTGCCACCGTGGGCCCTGACCAGTGATTCTTGAGCAGGCAGGGGGGCGGTGTACGATGTGCAGCCTGGCCGATGCAGCCTGCACGGTTCAGTGCATTTGGGGCCCAGGATGGCATCCAGAAGTGGTGACAGAGTGGGGGACAGATCTCATGGCGGCATCAGACATCGCACGGCTCCAGCTATAGGGCCTTGGGCCCTCCTCCTCCTCCTCCGCCTCCTCCTCCTCCGCCTCCTCCTCCTCCACTTCCTCCTCCTCCTCCTCCTCCTCCTCCTCATCCTCCTTCTCCTCCTCCTCCTCCTCCTCCTTCTCCTCCGCCTCCTCCTCCTGCTCCTCCACCCCCTCCTCCTCCGTCGGATGTATGTTGCCTGTTCGAAGGCCACTCGAGGCCCATCTGGGGCCCCCTAGGGCCGCATGGTGCGCGCGCTGGGGCCTTCTCGGGCTGCCTGCTGGCGCTACGTCTTGTTGGGCCGTCGCGGGGGTCGCTCGGGGCTCTCTTCGGCCGTGCTCGGGGACGTTCGGGCTCCTCTGGATGCTGGCCGAGAGGAATAGTTCAAAGCCATGGCGTGTTGGATCTGGTGGACCCCCAGCGCCCCCCCCTCCTCCTCCTCCTCCTCCTCCTCCTCCTCCTCCTCCTCCTTCCTCCCTTCCTCCTCTCCTCCTCCTCCTCCTCCTCCTCCTCCTCCTCCTCCTCCTCCTCCTCCTCCTCCTCCTCTCCTCTCCTCCTCCTCCTCCTCCTCCTCCTCCTCCCTCTCTCCTCCTCTCCTCCTCCTCCTCCCCTTCCTCCTCCCTCCCTCTCCTCCTCCTCTCCTCCTCCTCCTCCTCCTCCTCCCTCCTCCCTCGTTCTCACCCTGCTTCAAATCAATTGCCCACGCCCGGTGAAGCGCGATGTTCATCATCCGTTGCCACCCGTCGTCCTCGGCCACGGGCGGGTCAAAATGCGCCCCGCATGCAAGCAGACCCTGGCCTCTCCAAACTCGGTGGCCAGCGAGGTGGGGAAGCGAGAAGGAGAAGGCCTTCTCGGAGGGCTCGGAAGTCCCCCAGGCCTTCTGAGAAGGCTTCGAAGCCTTCCCCGAAGACGAAGAAGACTTGTCTGAAGGCTGGAGGGCTTCTAGGGAGCCACGCCGCCTTCTGAGAAGGCCTTCTCCTTCTCATTTCCCCCCCTCGCTCGTCGCCGACTAACGCTCTCCATGGGCCGATTGGCCCGCGGCGCCAGGCCGCACCCCTCTTTATCGAAATGGCCTCTCGCGCGTCTCACGGCGGCATCCCACGCCCCAGGATGGCTTCCAAGACGGCCCCAGACCCAGCCATGAACGGCTCCAAGCTGGCCCAAGATGTTTCCGAGAGTGCCCCAACCCCACGGGCGATCCTGTCGCGCCGCAAGACAGGCCGAAAGCCCCCACACATATCCATGTGTGGTGCAAGAGGCCCCCAGGAAACCCACGGAGACAAGAAGCAAGCCTTGGATCGCCAGTGCTTCAGCTTTTCCCCAAGACGCCCCAGAAGAGCCCCCCAAGAGGGTCCTAACTCACCGATGTCCGATGTGTTTGTTGCTCGCCTTGTCGAGCCTCCAACGCTTCCCCACTCTGGCTCGAGACCCCCGGGGGCTGCCGGCTTTTTGCCGTGCCTGCGCTCCGAGACATGTGCTGGGCGAGCACCCGATCCGTTTTGGTCGCGTTTGCCTGCACAGCGCCGGCCGCGGCGGCGCAGCAGTGGAGCGATTGATTGCTTTGGTTCGTATTCCTCGTCGTCCTCTTCCTGGTTCTTCCTCCTCCTCCTCCTCTTCCTCCTCCTCTCCCTCTCTAAGCTGGACGCCCGAAATAGGTACGGACAAAAATGGGTAGAATGCCCAACAGCAGTTCCTGTTCATTTTGAACAGGACTCGCTGTCGGTGTCGCCGCGGCCTGTGTCCATTTGAGACAGGAGGCCGCCTGCCCAACAGCGGCCGGTGTTGATTTGGGACAGCATTCGTTGTTGGGCAGTGTACCCATTTTTCCCGTGACCATTTCGGGCGTCCAACTCTAAAGAATATGAATACGTATTTAATCTCCCCTTCAGAGTTGATGCAAAAGTAGCCCGCCTCTCTCCGCGCATTTTTGCACACAGGATTCAATTACTTTGTCTTTCCGATTTGTTTTTTCCCATCCGACGTTTTCCCTTCACCTCCGCGTAAGATATTTTGCACATGATGTCCGCTAGTTATGTGTTGCTTTTGCGACTTCCAATCCAAATGTTGCCGGTCCTTCCAGCAAGGCGATTTTGCTTCCGACTCTTTCAACATGGCACTCCCGTCTCATTGTTGGCTCCATTTCCGCGTTCCCGGCCACTCCGTGTCCTCTGCCCTTCTCACTGATGCTACCACTGCAGCTCATGGCGTGCACTGCAGCGTTGTGCCCTGTGCTCCTCTCTGATGCCATGCTTTGCGGCGCAATGCGTTGTGACGTAATGATTCACCACGCCATGCTCCATGTTCTGACATGCTACGCTCTGCCGTGTTATTCTACGCCATTTTATGCCGTGCTCTACCATGCATCGCGTACCCTTTCGGGATCAGTGTCCTGGTCTACATCCGACTGCGCGAATAGAGAAGGTTTCCACGCTCTGGTAAGGGATGGGAGCGAGCGGTAGGGCGTCAGATATGACGCGAGCGCACCTAACTTGTCTTCTCCCTCTCGTTCTTCCTCTTCAAACGACAAGCTGCACGATCGAAGTGGGTACGGAACTACTGGGGCCGAAGACCGACAGGAGACATTGCCCAATCTGGAAAAGAGATCTCGTCCTCTACCTTTCTCTTCTCCCTCCTACTTCTCCGTGGTGTTCTTCCCCCACGGACGGGCAAAGGGGCGAAGTGGCAGTTCGGACCCCACTACATGGGAACTCTTGTAAACCAGGACATTGGCGCGCCCGAGAAAATCGCAGCAGTGGATCGAAATATTCTCCATTGCCCGTTCTCTCCATCGTGGAAGTTGCGAAGTCCTGGTTAGCAATGTCTTGGTTCACCGGGCCTTGAGGAGCAGAAGGCGGAGCAGCAGGCGAGGTCGCACACTGCATGGTGCCTGGCGCCATGCTTCATCCGCGTAACCGCGATAGGTCTCGAGGCTCCCCCCAATCGACGAAAGACATGGATTATCGTTTCGACGCCCTTCTTGACGGACTGAGGCCCCACCAATAGTGGAACATTGTTATTTCTCCGCAGCGCACGCCGCGCAATAACGACGACGACGACGACGACGACGACGACGACGACGACGACGACGACGACGACGACGACGGCGACGACGACGACGACGACGACGACGACGACGACGACGACTACGACTACGATTACGATTACCATTGCGACTGCGACCACGATACGATTATTTGTATTGCAATCTTCTTAAAAACGTGCTCAACATTCCCCTGTCGCGCAGGGTCGCCCAGGGAGCATCCTTCGCGCTTCGACACAGACAGCGGCCGCCTCACGCAGTTACTCCTCTCCAACTAAGCGACAACCTCGGCACCCAGCAGGGATAGTCATGATCGCCGCAGAGATACGCGCAGCGCAGCCGCACTCCACAACGATTGACCGCATGTATGCCGTAGCCTCAAGAAACAGGCAGCAAGCTCCGACGGTGACTACACTACTACCCGACTGCTTGGCCGCCCCGACTACGGAGAGCATTGCATTTTCCAGCCACGAGAGAAGAGACATCAGGAACGATGTACGTGCACATCCCCAACACCGCGAAGCACCAATTGCGGTAACACCAACGACACCAGCGACACCGACGCATGCAGCGAACCTCTTGCCGCGCTACAACGCTCCACATGGTGGGTGGGAATCGGGTTCTCTCCGCTGCCCTCGCCATACAGGTGCGCATGCCTCGCGGGCACCCCAGCCGCCAGCCGCCCCCCTTGTCGATCCAGGGGCCCCTGGCTCCACCTGGGGAGGAGCTGGAGGGGGAATCTGGGGGTCAAGCAAACCTAGAACTGGAGTCAATGTCAGAACTGATGACGTGCTCTAAGACAGGGTTGGGAGGAGGAAGGGGTCCGCGGGTGTGTGTGTGTGTGTGACATGAAACGGTTGGTGGTCAGCTCTCCCTTTGCTACGTTTGTATAGGGCTTGCCTTCGTGCGGACGTGCAGGCTAAGGGTGGAAGGTGCTCACGAACAGCGGCTCCTCAAGTCCGCTGGGAGGGACCCGTGAGGTCTGGATGGTCGAGGCGCCAATTCTGCGAAGGGGGGAGTGAGCCGGAAGAGGCGGATAATTCAGGAACGAAGAGCGGCATGAACATAAGCGGTCGGAGGTCCGCGCAGATGTCTCCGATTGGCGCTGGACCCCCGCCCCTGGCGCCCGGAGCGCGCCAGCGGCTGCTAGAGTCGGGGGTGGACAGAACCCCCAATAGTGACACGTCGATTAGTGAATTGTCAGTTTTCGATTCTCGAGAGGGCGCAGTGGCCGCTATTTTCCAGGCTTGCGCCCACCAGGTTTGGGCCTCAGGTCGTTTTCACTGAACCACGTTTTACTAAAGGGGGGTCTGTCCATCCCCGATAGAGGCGCCGCCGAGGGGGCCCAGCTCCGATCCAAGAGAACCGCGCGGACCTCCGAAAATTTGTATGTACGCAGTGTGTTTCATGCCATTGTTACTTCCTCCAGGATGAAGAAGAAGACCTGATACAGTAGCGAACCGCCGTCGTCGTCGTCGTCGCAAGCATGGCCGACGTCGTCAGACTCATCCTCGTCGCCGTCGTCGTCGTCGTGTGCCTCTCCCCGCGGCCAGGACCACCCTGGGCACTGGCGGCTGCCGCTCGCAGGGCGGCCTGACGCGGAAGCTGCGCGTGCAGCGGGGCCTCGCCGACCTCGCGGACTGCAGACAGGCCCTCGAGAGACAAAAAGCGTCCTCAGGGACAGCGTTAGGATTGAGTCGGGCGTGTCCCTCTACAGGAGGAATATTCAGAAATAGTACATAGTATTGGGACGATGCTTTGACTATTTTTGAGTATGGGTTGAACATGTGTTGACCATGTTTTATTGTTCGTCCAAAATCCGCCTGTAGGAGGACCTGCCCGATCTAACGTTAGGAAGGGATAGGCTCGGGCGGGGATGCATCGAGCCCCAATCGCCCTTTCATCGCTAGTAGGGGCCCGAGTCGTCTTAGTTGTTCGTTTGGGAACCCTTCCTCAGGCCCAGCAACGCTCAGGAGTGTGGCTGGCACTGCGCCCATTGTGCCCTTCTGTGAGCAGGCCGCTTCCCAGGGACACCTCCTGCTCCTCCTCCTCCTCCTCCTCCTCCTCCTCCTCATCCTCCTCATCCTCCTCATCCTCCTCCTCCGTAGCCATTTTGGCTCAAGCGGGCATCCTCACTCTCGAGGCTTTCTGGTGCGTCAGGCGCCAGCGGACATACCTTTTACCCAGTAATTCCTAACCCTTAGATAAAACGAAACGCACAGTGCACGCGCGATGGCCGCCCTCGGTCGTGGCGGTGCTGATTTCGCTGCTGTCTCTGACGAGGAAGCGGCTCGCGACCCCAACGAGAAGAGCCGCAGCGGGGAACGCGCCCGAGGCCAGCGGCCCCGCGCTGAGGCCAAACAGGATCCTCTGGCCGAGCGGGATCCTTGGAGCGGAATGGCTGCCTAGCGTGGCCGGCCCTCCGGGGAGCCCCCTGGCCCTGCCGCGGGAGGGTCCTCAGGGAGCGCTGGCGCTGTGGTTCAGAAGCACATGGACGCCCTCTCGGAGAAAATCCGCGAGTACATGGCTGAGCAGTTTACCACCGCTATGGACTCGGTTCGCGAGGAGCTCGACGCAATGGTCGAAGATAAACTTGCTCCCCAAGCTGCCAGGCTCGAGGAACATGCTACTGAGATTGCTCAGATCAAGGAAAAGAGCGCTAACCTGGAGAAGGAGCAAGCGGGGCTGCAGGCCGCGGTCAAGAAGCTGCAGACCACGCTGGCGGTGGCGGAGGCGCAGGTTGCGGCGCCGCTGGACCCAGCACGCCTCGTCGATTGGAACAGGACGGCTGACCCTGGCCTCTCACCAGGAGAGGTCAAGTCCGCCATTTCGCAATGGCTCCAGGCCGCCAAGGTCACCGAGGACCAGGTCACGCTCCTCGGCGACTTCCCGTCGAAACGCTTCCACCTCCACTGCCCTGGTGGCGCTGCGGGCGTTGCCCGCGCTGGGGCACTCCAGGCTGCGCTCAAGCTACCAGGCGGACAATGGCGTCGATTTGACGTGCTCTCGGTCAACGGCCAGCGCGTCACCATGTACACGAATGCCGACAAGAGCGCGAAGGACATCCGTAAGGAGGTGCAGACGAAGAAACTGTTGGGCCTCATCAGGGCTGCGGTGCCCAGCAAGGACTGCTGGGCGCGCCGGCCGAAGGGCCTTGTCTACGTGGACTCTTTGCCGGTCGTGGAGGTGCAGGTGCGTGGCCCCGACGAGGCCTCCCGACTGGCCTGGGACGGGTCCGCCACCGCCCGACTCGGCATCGACAAGCAAGCCATCACGAACCAGTTCCAGGCACTCTGGCGCGAGGTCGACACCTCTGGATGGGACTCTTCCTAGCCTCCGGTGGGCTCCGTGGGAGGTCGGGGCCGCTACCCGTGGGCTCTCGGTGGTGACGTGGAACGCTCGCGGCCTGCTCCTCCGTGCCGCCGCCAGGAGGCGGCGGAAAGTGAACATGGTCGTAGAGCACCTTCGCCAGCGTTCCATTGTGCTGGTCCAGGAAGTCCACGGCTTCACCGAGACGCTCCAGAACTACCTCAACCAGTACAGCATCCACTACAAGATGTATAGCTCTACGACCGGTCGTCCGGGGGCTGGCGGGATCGCAATTTTGATCCCTTGGCACGACCATCACACTATTGCCGCTGCTGGCACGGCGGCTCTCCCTCAGATCCAGAGCCGCGAGTTGGAGCCAGGGCGCGCTGCCGTTACGACGATCACCAACCCCAAAACGCAATGCGCCATTAAAATCATGAACATCCACAATTATGACCTCACCGAGCTTGGGAAGGATCGCATTCGGCGAGCGTGGCGGGATGCTGCGCACTGGGCGCATGAGGACCACATGAAGAGGACCTTCGTTGCAGCTGGCGATTTAAACATGACCGATGTGCCAGCGGAGTCTCTTTTGTACCCTCGGCCGCGGCAGGCCCAACGGTCTGACGCCAGCAGGGCCAATCGAGCCGAACCACTCTGGAGAGATATGTTTGCCAATCCCAACATGCTTGAGGTGTGCTCGCCGCTCCCCACCCACTTCACGAAGGACTCGGGGGCGCTGCGCACGATTGATCGGATCTTCGTCTCGCTCGCATCGTCTTTCGCGCTGGAGACCGAGTGCGACCTCCAGCTGGCGCACGACGCCGCGACGCTGGACGCGCAGAACCTCAGCGACCACGCAATCCTCAAGCTTCGCATGAAGACCAGGCAGGCCACGCCCAAGGGCGAGAGGAAAATCCCAGCTTTCATTTTCAAGAGCCCTGAGTACAAGCGGATCCTCGCCAACTGCCTTGATGGTTGTCGCATCGAGTTCAAGCCTGTTTTTGAACAGTGGCGCGACGTCAAGGTCATGATGAAGCTCGCTGCGGAGCTCGCTCGGAACGAGCTGCAGTCCAAGGCGCTGGTGGTCGACAGCGACAGTGGGCGGCACGCGCGACTGTTGACCTTCAACTCGGTCGCCAGAGCCGTCTGGCGGTAAGACGCTCGACTGGCCAGGAGGCTCATGCATGACACGCCCATCGGCGCCGCGGAGCTCGAGCTCGTCGACGGCGCCGTGCAGTTGACGAGGCCTGGCGACTTCCACGCGCACGCGCGGGAGGCGCAAGCGCAAGTCCTGGAACGGGAGACGGCGGCGCTCGTCGACAGTGCCAGTGGGGCACGCCGGCGGACGGCGGAAGTCATGATCAAGCGTGCGCTGCTGTGGGACCCCACCAAGCGCGCATTGGTGCTTTCGGGGATCCGCCACGCGCAGCCTGCCGGGCAGGGAGGCAGCGCAGACGCAGTAGCTAGGGAACCTGAGTCCACGATCGCAGAATTAAAAAAACATTGGCAGCCAGTGTTTACATAATCGCCTGTACAGGAAGATCAGATTGGGCCGTTTCTTGATCGGCACATGCCTCGTTTCGATAATTCGTTCCTCCCTCTTCCCTCCCTCTCCGACTTCCGCCTTGCCTTGAGGCGGTCCCGCGACTCCACGCCAGGGCCCGACAGGCTTCCCGCGCGAGCATGGCGAGCCCACCCTCTTCTAACAGAAGTGCTGCATGGCGTAATGTGTCAGATGGCAGACGGTTCCCCGCCACCTGCCGGGTTTAATTTCTGTCTTCTCATTTTTCTCCCGAAAGGGGAGGAGGTCGCTGATTTGGTGGAGTGCACGCGGACCCCGGGCTGCACCCGCCCATTAGTTTTGAAAACTCAGACAGCAAGGCGGTCGCAGCGGCACTGAATCTTCACATTTCGGGCGTCGTGTCGAAAGACGCCCATGGGGCCCAAAAGGGATTCGTCCGTGGGCGGCGCGTCGGTGAGCATATCATCGCGCTCGACGCTGAATCTAGGCGCGCGGGATACCTTCCTCAGGCTGCCACTCGGCTCCCTGGGTTGCTGAGCTTTGATGTTAAAGCCGCTTTCCCAAGCATGTCTCAAGTCTTCCTCCGCCGTGCTGTCGAACGCTTCGCCCTCCCTGCACCCTATTTGTCGTTGCTGATGAGCTTGCTCATGATACTATTGGGCACGCACGTGCTGGGGAACAGCTGGAGGCTCTCTTCCCGATCACTTCGGGCGTCCCCCAAGGGTGTCCTCTGTCAGGAAGTCTGTGGGCGTTGGCGTTCGACCCCTGGATCCGGTGTTTGTGCGAGGCGTTTCCTACGGAGGACGAGGGGACCCTTGGGGGCTGCGCTGATGATGTAGGTGCGGTCACCATGGATATAAGCAGGACTTCGCACCTTCACCGGACATTCCAAAAGGCTGAGGAGCTCGCTGGTCCCGAATTGCAGCCGCAAAAATGCTGCTTCGTGCCCCTTTGGGCGTACTGCGACGAGACCGTCCGCGAGCAGGCTCGCGCCGCCCTTGCACTGCACGCTCCCGGCTGGGAGAGTTTCAAGATCGAGGGAGCTGCCAAATACCTCGGCGTCATGCTCGGGCCTTCGGCGGACCTTCCGATACAATGGAAGGGCCCTGGACAAAAATGGTGGGGCAGGGTGCGGGAAGTGGCTTTGTCCAGGGCTCCTTTTGAGGCCTCTTTGCGACTTTATCTCACGATTATCCTCCCCTGTCTCTCCTACGTTGCTCAGTTTTCCCCTCCTGACCCCACGGTTTTGGCGAGGGGCCGGCTCTTCACAAACTACTGCGGTTGCCTCCTGATTCGTTCCAGGTCGCCGAGCTGATGGGCGTCGGAAGGTGGTTGCCCAGCGCTGCTCCTATACCCGTCAGCGTGTCTTGCCTTGCCGCTGCGTGGAGAGACAGCCAGTACACGTTTCGGGGGTGGAGGGCTTGGCGGGATCGGCTTCGAGATGCGGCTCACAACCGCGGATTCCTAGTGGATTTTGTTCGCATTGTATGGTCTCCTAGGTTTTGGGTTCGGCGTCAGAGCATTGCCGAATATTATGCCTCCTTCGACTGCCCGCCCAACGATAGTAGGGTTCCGAGGGAGGCGTTTGAGCGGGCGAAGGCCGCTGCACTTGCTCTTGAATGTGATAACGTGCCCCGCTCCGGGAAGACAGGGGTTCGTCCTCAGACGGCCTTCCTCCGCTCGTTATGCTCCTCCGTCTACCCCGACGTGATCCCTGATCTTCTGGAGCGGCGTTTTCGCAAATTGTTCCCCGATCGGCCCCCTTTGGGACGACCAGAGCTCGAAGAACGCTGGGCCAGGCTTCGAGACGTCCTCAAGGCGGCGGCTCCGTCACGGACATGGGCCCATTTCAAAACGCTCGCAGGGGCCTGGATCACGTCAGCCCGCGTGGGGATACTCACGCCTAAGGGTTGCCGGTTCGGGTGCTCTCAGGACTGTCTGGCCATCGAGGTCTGCGCTCCAGATTCGATCGGGCACTATGTATATTGCCCCCGGCTCTCCCACCTTCTAGCTTTCCCTCGCGCCATCATTCCTAATGACCCGGTAGTCCGATTAGGGCCTGGCCCTGCCTCCGCGTACAATGTAGACAGGGAGTACGATCCCATCTCCCTTGAGCGTGCGAACTATTTAACCGCTCTGTCATTCCATATCTACCATAAATACCGTGCTGAGCTTCAGCAACATCCACGTTTACAAGGCACTTACACATCGACATTGCGTGCGAGGCACGCCGCGATTGTCGCTCTTGGCTGATGCTGACGGACGATGTCCCCCCAGGCGACGTGCTCTCCTCATCCTCCTCCTCCTCCTCCTCCTCCTCCTGCTCCTCTTTCTATCCCTCCTCCCCGTCATAGATCCATTCCTCCTCCTCCTCCTCCTCCTGCCCCTCCTCCTTCTCATTATCCTGCTCCTCCTCCGTGTCAAAGAACTACTCATCCCCAAATTTCTTGTCCGAAAGGACGTGCCATGTGATCGGTCGTAGGGCGGAGAAAGGGGGTTAGAAAGGGGGGAAGAGGGTGTTACGGAGCTCTCCATCCCCCTTCCCCGAGTGCAGCAAGCAAGGGGGGCGGGTCGTCGCACCGCCCCCACACACCTGGCGACGACGACGACGACGACGACGACGACGACGCCGACGATGACGATGACGGTGACGGTGACGGTGACGATGACCATAACGACGACCGGCGCGTCGCCGTCGTTGTTATTTTTCTGCATGTTGAGATTAGGGCACGGACTGTCACCGTACCGTTTTGGGACCCCTTCCCTCTTGCCCCCACCTCCATCTCGCTTGTGCGGAAGGGGGGGTGATTAGGGGGGAGAGGGTTGGGAGGGGGAAGGGGGCTGGGGTGGGCGGGTAGTCGTTTCGGAGACCTCCCTCCAGGTATTGATCAGCCAAGCGCCCGTGAACACACATTCCCTCCCTTCTCCCATTTCCCCTTGGCTCGGCAACTGGAGCCAATGCACGATGCAGCGATTTCCAACGTGGCCTCTCCAAGTCGTCCCTCTCACCAGCTTTGGGACCTCTTGAACTACGTGGTGCGATTGCCGCGTCTGTTTCGAGCAACCCGAGTATCACGATGTCATGGGTCAGAAAGCCCCGTACTTGTTCAAATATCCCCAGCTGTCGTTCGCGTGATATCATATGACGAGGCTCCAGCAGATGATGTGGGCAACGCATGCTTCTCTATGCGCCCATTTCGCTCCCAAAGTACGAACACCACTCTCCCAACGCGTCGAGAGGTCGCCAAGGTCCACCTGTCACCAAGGCTGGATTTCACGAGCACGTGCTGGATAGGCATGTGACCCCACAGGCGAAGACGGCTTGGCTAATCTGTTGAGATAGCAGTCGGAAGGGTTTGGGGGCTCAGGGGGAATATTGACTCGACTTCGGTTGGACCCGAGGAGCCAGGTCTTTCGTCGAGGGGAGCTTTCGAGTGCTGCCGTCGGTCCGGAGAAATGTAGCGAGTACGTAGAGCCACCCATGATGATAAGCAAGGAGGGCGAGCAATCCAAGGGCGGACGACCAGACCGCACTGCATGGCCGCATTCGAGGATTTTTCATCATGTAGGCCACTGGAGGAAGACGGGCTGGAAGGAAGTTATGAAAGCGCAGCGCCTCTCAGCAAGCCGTGTGCATCTGCGTTGGAGGCTGTGGCCTTCGTGTTCTTCTCCCCCATGGGATCCCAAACCCTCCGCTGATTCCCCAGTTGCATCCAGTTTGCGAAGCAGGCGCAGTAGGACATACACTTGTTTTATCAAACGAAGGAGGAGCCCCGTGGCAGAGATCAGTGAGACGAGGCGACTGACGAACGAACGACGGAGGGCAGAAGAGGACGTCAGACAGCAAGGTTGGCACGTGCCGCTGATATTTTCAAGATGAGGAAGTGTCCTCTCTTCGTTTTGGCAAGGGTGTTATTCAGCAGGTTCCCCTGGACATGGGCGAGGCTGCGCGCGAATGACTGCCTCAGTGCTTGCGAGATGGTCAGAAATCTAAGTGTAAAGACAAGCGCGAGTGGTGTCAAAGGGTGTGGTCTCCTTGCCGGCGCCGTCCCATATTCGCTTTGCCTCGAGGTTTGTGATGTCGACCCCGAGTGCACGGCCGTGGTCTTTGGCATTTTCGAAGGCTCGACCATTTGCCACATCTTGGCCGGGGGCCCGTACACTCACTCCGACGCCCAGGCCGCCGCCCATCGCCAATGCGAACGTCAACGTTGTCATCATCAACGTCATCATCACAGGTGTCATGATCATCATCATCATCATCATCATCATCATCATCATCATCATCATCATCATCATCATCATCGTCATCAGCAGCAGCAGCATCATCATCATAGTCAGAATCACCATCATCATCACCATCATCAGTATCGCTGTCATAATCACCATGATCATGATCAGCACCATCATCAGCATCATCATACGCTTCATTACCATCATCATCACTCCATGGCATCCGACAATGTGATCTGCAATGCTGCGCGTCCCCAGAGGTTTCGACCCCCTCCTCGGAGCCAGCTCTGCGCCCCGGAGCCGTGCCTGATGGCCTTCGGGCCCGATGGCGGGCCCTGGAAGCCGGAGTCGAGGAACAACGACCGGATCGGGAGCCTTGAGACGGGGGGTCAATGCAAACGGGGGTCCCCAGATGGTCTGGTACCGGAATTTTTTGGTAGCGATTTCGACGCACCCCGAATTTCGGTAGCGACCAGATCTTCGTTTGAGGGCGTTAAAATAGCGGATTTCAGAACGCTCTGATACCGGTATTGGGCGCTACATTTCGGTATTTCGGTAGCGACCGATCTCTGCGGAGCGCTACCGGAAATTTTCGGTAGCGGACCATCAGGGAATGCAAACGGGGGTCAGCCACGGCACGGGATCCTGCAGGATGCTGCGAAGACCCCCTCTGGCTGACCCGGGCTAGCGAGCCGCTCGTGGCCGCGGGGCGGCCGCGCATGACGGTTGACCCGGGTTTGCGGAGCCCTGCGTTGCAGTTTGTTGTTCCTGCATTGCAGTTGTCTGGTTTCCTCCTGACCCGGGTCTGATTGACCCGGGTTGGCAGATCTCCGATGTTTCTTTGCCGGCCCGCCCCGCTGTCCGAACGAGAGTCGCGGCGGCCCGCACTGCCACGCGCCGGCGAACACCGTCGGCGCCGATCTTTCTCTTCGAGTCCTCGCAGGCCTAGAGGTTGACACCAACACCGATTTCGGCGGTGTGCCTCCACCGAGGGTGCCGGACCAGATGCCGTCTGAGGTCTGGGGCCCCGGCTGCCCTCGGGCCCGAGCTCGGGCCTCCAGCGGCCCCTCGGGGCGCTCCGGGCGCCTCCGCCACGCCCTCGGCGAGGCGCAGCCCTCGGCAGAGGTGCCCCGAGGCGGGCCGGCCGCCGAGCAGCGACGCGAGCGTCCGGCGCCCAGGCCGCGGACTTCTCGTGCTCGGTGAAGACGATGTACTGCCGGATGCCCTACCAGCTGTCCGGCTACAGCTTCGACCGGGCGCTGTGCGGCCCCGCGGCCGCGTCGCCGCAGTGCGAGGTCCAGTGCGCGCAGGGCTACGCCGGCTCTCCGGTGGCCTACTGCGTCACAGGCGCCCCGTGGCCCGAAACAGGGACAAGGTCTTCCCTCCAGGAGGAGGAGGAGGAGGAGGAGGAGGAGGAGGAGGAGGCTCGAGGTTCGAGGGCGTTTTCTCTGGTTCTCGGGGGACTTCAAGCCTGGGGATACTTTCCAGCAGCTGCGCCTCACCGAGAGCCTTCCAGGGGTGCCCAGATCGTCCCACACAGCCGCCGGAGAGCCGAGTAAACAGTTTGGACCCGAAAACCCAGGAGAGATGAGGAGCAGGCGAGGCCGAGGATGAAGAAAGCTTGGCACCGAAGGCGACGCCCAGACGGAGTTGCGCGTCTTTGCCGAGCCAGCAAGGTTTTAGACCCCCGGGTTTTTCGGGATTGAGGGTGATGAGGGTGTCGAGGAAGAAGAAGAAGAAGAAGAAGAAGAAGAAGAAAAATAATAATCCCTCCCGTGGCGCGCTCCGCGCGCCAGGGAGGGAGGTCAGCGCCGACCCAAGAACTCCGCCCGGACCTCTGAAGGTTTATGTTTACACGTGTGTTCCTCACTCGAATCCTCTCCCTCCCTCCCCCCTTGACAAATCCCAGCTGGTCTCTCCTTCCTGCGGGGTCTCCCCTGCGTCCGTCCACACACCAGCGAGCTGTGGCCAGCGTTGTGCAGCCGCTGGCCTCCACCCTGCCGTGGTTTGTGTCGGATGTCCAGCCCTGCCTGGATCGCCGGTGGCCACGGGGGCCCCCCGTCGGTCGGTGGGCCGCGCAGGCGGAACCCCCTTTATTTCTCTTCCCCCGGGCACCTGCGGGGCAATGCCCGCGCGTGGAGAGGCCTGGCGAAGGACTCTGGAAGGACCTGGAGAGAGCTTCCGAAGGACCTTCTGGAGAGCTTCCGGGCACGCGTATTGGGGAACGCCTGTAGGAAAGCTCTCCCGGGACAGATTTCCGGCTCCAGCAAGTTGCGCCGAGGCTCCCTGCCCGCCGCCAGAACGAGCTCAGGGGCTACCACTTGACTTATGTCGGGCGTGTCCCCCTAAAGCGGGATCTTCGGCGAAAAATGCAAAAGACCCCCAACATATTCCAAAAAGGCCAGAAAAAATTCAAAAAATGGTCCCCAGACTATGTTTGGACAATTTTTGGATATTCCCCCTGTAGCGGGACAGGCCCGACTCAACACTTGACGATGAACAGGACGTCGGAGGAGCAAGGGCGCCCTCGAGGGCGCGAAGTTATTCGCGCTTCGCGGTTCGGCTCCGATTCCTCCTCATCCTCCTTTATCTCCCCTGGGAGGCGGCGCGAGAGCGCGAAGTTGTTCGCACTTCGCGCCTCGCGCAGCGCGAAGCGCGAAGGTGGGAGCCCTTGTCGGAGGAGGAAAAGATTCAGGAGGGGAAAAAACACACAGACACAATTAATCGTCGACTCCCAGGAAAATATGGGAAAATATGGGAATTGGGCGGGAAGACAAAAACCCAGAAAATATAGGAAAATATGGTGAATCTTTTTATTTGTGTGTATTTATTTGTGTGTCCCAGTTTCCCTTCAAAGATGCCGATGCCGCTGCCCACTCCTCGGCCGTCACGGCGGGAGCCCCCTCGAGATCCTTGCGGGAGCGCGGCCCGGGAGAGGCCCAGGGAGCGGCATCAAGTCGGGCCTGTCCTTTTACAGGAGGAATATTCAAACATAGTTGTTTGAAAAAAATCAAAAACAACAACAACAACAACAACAACAACAACAACAATCACTTTACCCGAACGCTCAGTGTTCTCACCAGTGCCAGGGTTTTCATGCGACGCCAGCCAATACCCCCACTTTGTGGGGGGGCAGTGCAAGCTCTACCAAATATCCACACGACTCTTCGCCACCACCCACACCCAGCTTCCCGCCCTATGACGTTCGGACACTTCACTTCGTGGCCTGCGGACGACCGTGGCTACTACACTGGCGTGGAGTACACACCCACAGAAGTTGTTAGGACAGCGCGCGCGGGTAGAAATTTTGAAAAGTCGTGCAGGTGTTTTTCGAGGACCTACGGTGCGATTCGTGTGATTTTATGATGCGCGGTGCTAAAATTCTTAAGAAGCCCAATGGTTTTTGGAGATTTCGGCGTGCGCGCGCGAAGAAAAAACGAATGTGTCCCGCATGGTATTATTTGACAGGGATGATGGCCCTGGCAGGTGCGCAACCGTTGTCGCAGAAGTTCGAAAAAGTTGCTCGCAAAAGCCCGTTTGACAGAAATGTTTAAAAAGTGTTGGGTTTCCTACGAATCCGCAAGAGCGCGCGGGATGAGATTTTGACATTTTTTGTTGAAAAACCATTGGTTTTTTGATGTTTTTATGTTAAAATCGCTGCGAACACTAAGCTTTTGGAAGGATTTCGTCTTGCGCGCGCGAATGTCCACTTTACCTTATTTTTTGCAAGGGATTCTTGAAATTTGATTATATTAGAACAAGAAATGTCATTTTATAGTGTTTTTTGCAAGGGAAAACGGATTACAACAAAACAACCGGATCTGGACCCCATCCACTTTTCTGAAGCTTTCGCGAAAAAATGATGAAAATGTAGCTGCGGCCTAGGCGCGGCGGGGGGGCCGTGCACCAGGGGCCCCAACAATAATTATTCTTTAGAATTAATAATGTTCAACAACAACAACAACAAAAAACAGGGGGGCATTTCTTCCCTATTCTGGATTCTGTTTTGAACAGGTTTGTTCCACAATCCGCCTGCAGAGGGACATGCCCGGCCTAAGAGCAGCAGCGTCGTTATCTGATGTGCTTCCCCAAGACGGAGGGTTTTTTCGCAGCGTCCGGGCCTCTGAGGGGCCCCGGGGCCGTCGAGGTGCGACTCGGGGTAAAGATTGGCCCCAGGGCGCCGCAGCGGGTTCTCCGTGAGTCGGGCCGAACGAAAGGGGGGGATTGGGAAAGGAGAGGAGGAGGAGAGGAGGAGGAGGAGAGGAGAGGAGGAGGAGGAGGAGGAGGAGGAGGAGAGGAGACGCGGGCCACCGTCTCTTCAAATCGAGGACCCAACACCACAGGACGGTTGGGAAAAACCGGCTCCAAAGGACCACCGACCCTCGGGCCGAACGATAGGGGGGGGGATTGGGAAAGGGGGGGGGTACGAAATCTGCTGCAGGCAGCTGGCTTCGGCCTCGCCGCCGGGCCCATTCCTCGATACATGGGCGCCTCCCGGCGCCGGGAGGCGCTGGGGAAATCAGCTACTCAGAAGGGGAAAAAACACACAGACACAATTAATCGTCGATTCCCCAGAAAATATGGGAAAATATGGGAAGTGGGGGGAAGACAAAAAACCAGAAAATATGAGAAAATATGGGGACCATTTTTATTTGTGTGTATTTATTTGTGTGTCCCAGGGCCCCTTCAGCTACGTGAGCTGATTCTCAAGCCCCCCCTTTGCTATCCCCCCCTTGCGCCCGACCCGAGTGAGATCACCGAGCGCGCTCCACGACTTGTAAAGCGACTACTCGCAAACGTCCCCAAACACACATGTCTCCTTCGATGAGATGTATCGTAGGTCCCCCGCGGCGGATCCAGGCCATTTGCGAGTAGCTACCCTGCGAGTAGTGGAGCGCGTTCGTCTATGAGAGTAGGCCCCAATGCGATTCAGAAGGGGTAGAGAGGCGGATGGTGTTTGGAGGGTGGATCTGGGCGGAGGGGGTTTATGAGGTGGGGGATCTACGTCAGGGTAAGAGGAGAGCCAAGAGCTTGGGAGGAGGGGCGCAGTGGAGAAGGGCACAGATAGGCAAAGTGAAGTCAAGTCTCTTCCCTGTCCAACCTCCCGCTTATCAAGCCCAGTCTCGGGCTTCCTGCAACTTTTGAATTCCAATGCCAGGTCGAAACGTCGTGCGAATTCCTCATCCCCAGACGTCCGACGGCATGGTATCTTTTTTAAAACGCACGGCCCCAGAGGGCCCGACCCCCCCTCTTTGGCCAGTTTTTCGCCCTGGGCAAATTCTTGATGACCACGGGGCCCGATAACGGGCCCCAGAGGCCGAAATCTGGAAGCAACGCCCAGATTGAAGAAATCGTATCGCTCGAGGTTTGGGCCCGAAGTCCAGAATCCAGCCGAAACGAGCTCAGTCCAAACTTTGTTTAGTTCGCGGGCGCCGGAGTGTGCGAGTCGCTCCAGCGCCGGCCAAGGCGAGCGGTAGGCTGCACCGGAAGCTGATACAGGCACGAAGCGAAAGAGAAAGAAATGGGGAAAAAACAGAGGACGGAGCCCGCCGAGTTCAGTCCAAGCAGGCGGCGGAGAATTCGGCCTCGAGGGCTGCGCGCTGCTCTCGAGCGTCTGGAGGCTCCACGCCAGCAGCGGCTGCACAGACCACGGCGCGCTGCCGGCGGTGGCAACGCAGTACGCGGCCTCGCTGGCGCAGTGCCAGGCCCCGAGGGGCCACAGCAGGTATAGAAGTGGCCACGCTTCGACGATATCGTCACCCTTCTTTTCCTCCCTTGAGATCTAGGCGTTGCGAGTTTTTCACGCCAGGCGTGTTCGCCAGTTTTCGGGCCCCGGGGTCATCAGATATCCATATGGCCCAAAACATGCCGCACAAAGAGGGGGTCTACGGCTCCAGTCGTGATTTTTCGCGATGCTACATTTGTTTCGCAACATTGGATCGCAGGGTCCTCCCTTCCCCGTCGTCGTCGTCCTCTGCCTCCTTCTCCTCCTCCTCCTCCTGCTCCTCCTCCTCTTGCTCCTCCTCCACCTGCTCCTCCTCCTACTCCTACTCCTACGCCTACTCCGATTCTTACTACTCTGATGACTGCAACGGCTACAGCAACTACGTTTACTACTACTTCAACTACTAAAACTATGCATACTACTACGACTACTACTACTACTACTACTACTACTACTACTACTACTACTACTACTACTACTACTACTACTACTATTAGTAGTACTACGACTACTACTACTACTACTACTACTACTACTACTACTATTAGTAGTAGTACTACTACTGCTACTACTACTACTACTACTACGACTACTACTACTACTACACTACTACTACTACTACTACTACTACTACTACTACTACTACTACTACTACTACTACTACTACTACTACTACTACTACTACCACTACTACTACTACTACTACTACTACTACTACTACTACTACTACGACTACTACTCCTACTACTACTACTACTACTACTACTACTACTACGGCTACGATTACGACTATTACTACTACTACTACTACTACTATTACTTTTACTACTACTACTACTACTACTACGACTACTACTACTACTACTACTACTACTACTACTACTTCGACTACGACCACTACTACTACGGCTACTACTATTATTATTACTACTACTACTACTACTACTAGTACTTCTACTACTACTACTACTACCACTACTACTACTACTACTACTACTACTACTACTACTACTACTACTACTACGACTACACCTACTACTCCTACTCCCACTACGACTACTACTACTACTACTACTACTACTACTACGTATACTTCTACTCCTACTTCTACTACTTCTACTACCACTACTATTATTATTACTACTACAACTACTACGACTACGACTACGACTACCACTACTACTGCTGCAGCTACTACTACTACTACTACTACTACACCCTACTACGACTACTACTACGCGTATTATTACTACTACTACTACTACTACGACTA
>CAUYUJ010006169.1:516693-520816 GCA_963575745.1 Prorocentrum cordatum
CCCCCCGAGGGGGGAGGTGTTCCGGTCCAGCTGCGGCCTCGCTGCTCACTGGCAACCCTCAGCATTATCCCAGCATTCTCGTCGCCCCTCCCTTCGTGTCCCTCCCTCGTCGACAAGTACACAATATGAATACTATTCTCCTCTCTCCCTGGATGGCGTCCGGAAGATCTCTGGCCCCCCCTTCGGCATTTTTTATAAACATTGCCCTGGCGACATACCCAACCCTTGCGCAGTGCGGGGCAGTAGTTTGGGAGATTTGACGAGAAGGCGGCGACGTGACATGGACGCATATACTCCTGCGAGCGGCATTCGGAAGGTTCGCAGGTCCCCAATCAACGGAAAAACGATGAGTAAGTAAGTGAACCCCTGAGCCATTAAGGAAGACTCAAGGTCCAAAAGGACACTGTGGGCAAGGGGCTTGACACGTCGGCGGGGCAGCAACAACATGACACGGCGCCCAGGGACGGCGAGGTCTCGCTCAGGTCCGCGCTCTGCCTCACTCCGCCGGACCCTCCAGCAGTCTTCGAAAGTGGCGAGCCCAGAAGCAGTCCTCGAAAGTGGCGACAGTTTCGCAGATCGCAGCCCCCCAGGGACGGCGAGGTCTCGCCCAGGTCCGCGCCGTGCCTCACTCTGCTGGACCCACCAGCAGCCCTCGAAAGTGGCGATCGATTCGCAGATCGCAGCCCCTTAGGGACGACGAGGTCTCGCTAAGGTCCGCGCTGTGCCTCACTCTGCTAGACCCACCAGCAGCCCTCGAAAGTGGCGACATATTCGCAGATCGCAGCCCCCCAGGGACGGCGAGGTCTCGTTCAGGCCCGCGCGGTGCCTCACTCCGCTGGACCCACCAGCAGCCCTCGAAAGCGGCGACAGCTTCGCAGATCGCAGCCCCCCAGGGACGGCGAGGTCTCGCTCAGGTCCGCGCGGTGCCTCACTGTGGTGATCCCCGAATGGGGGAGGATCTCTTAGGGCCAAAGGGGGAATGGCCCTAACCCCCCCCCGACGCCCCCCCGTGACCTGCGGGGAAACGCCCCTGGTCCAGGCGCTTCGGCGGCGCACCTCCGCAACAAAAGAATGGCCCTCGTAGGCACGGTGCGGGGGGCATGGGGGGTCTCTTGGGGCCAAAGGAGAACGGCCCGAATGACCCCCCTGACCTGTGGGGCAATGCCCCTGCTCCAGGCGCCTCGGCGGCGCACCTCCGCAGAGAAGAGGGCTCTCGTAGGCCCCGTTCGGGGTGGTGATCCCCGAATGGGGGGGCTCTTCGGGCCAAGGGGGAACAGCCCTAACGACGCCCCTGACCAGGGGATCAATGCTCCCGGTATGGGCAATGGAGTCAAACTCCCCCTACCCCTTTCCAACGTGGTCGATCCTGGAGGTCGAAAGGTTGGAAATGTTTGACGGAACCGTTTGTAACGGGTGGTAGGGTGGCCAGTACACGCACGATGGGGGGAGAAGTGTGCCTGGACCCTACCATCCTAAGCCCTCCCACCCGACCCTTCGTGCCTAGGGTCTCTAGCAATGCGGTCCCCCGGGAGGGAGGCATATGCAGAGGAGGAAGTGGAGGAGGAGGAGGAGGAGGAGGAGGAGGAGGAGGAGGAGGTACCATGAGATCCGACGGCGCGCAAAATTGAAACAACATCGTCAAAATCACCACCCAGACCCCATCGTTCTGCACCATGGTCCGAGCCGGATCCATATGTGAGGGTCTTTGGGCCCGAAACTACGCGAAAACGCCCGCCTCATAAAAATTGAGACGCTGAGACCTCAGGGCAGAAGGTGAGGGAGGGAGGGAGGGAGGGAGACAGAGGAGCAGGGGGAGGAGGAGGAGGGGGAGGAGGAGGAGGAGGAGGAGGAGGAGGAGGAGGAGGAGAAGAAGGAGGAAGAGGAGGAAGAAAAGGAGAATGAGGAGGAGGAGGAGGAGGAGGCGGAGGAAGAGGAGGAGGTCGGGAGTGAGGGAGGGAGGGAGGGAGAAAGAGGAGCAGGAGGAGGATGTAGCAGTCGAAGAAGGGATCGACCACAGAATTGATCTACCCAAGAAAAATGACTGTTCCGCCGAATCTGATGAGAAAGTACGTAGACTGTCCCATGGATCTACGGAACATTCTCCGTTCCTTCGCAGATCCGACGGAAAACCGAGTCTGGGGCAGATGAACTCTGTAGTCCATCCCCTGCTCGAAGCAGGAGGAGGATGAGGAGGAGCGGCCCCCCGGACGAGGAGGAGGACGAGGAGGCGGACGAGGACGAGGAGGAGCAGGACGAGGACGAGGAGGACGAGGAGGAGGACGTGTCGGCGCGGCACCCCCCCGGCCCAGGCCACCCGGAGTGCTGGACCCTCGACCCGGCCGTGGCTTCGCCTGCCGGGCCGGCCGTGCCGAGCAGCGGCCCGAGCTACGAGGACCGCGCCAACGCGTGGCTGAACGTCCGCCCCGCTGGCGGCGCGGGCGCCGGAGCTCGGCGGCGCGCACAAGGGCTTGCCGGCGGCGAGCGAGGGGGGGAAGTGAGAAGGAGAACCTCTCGCAGCCTCCTCCTCCTCTCCTCTCCTCCTCCTCCTCCTCCTCCTCCTCCTCCTCCTCCTCCTCCTCCTCCTCCCCCTCCTCCCCTCCTCCTCCTCCTCCTCTCCTCCTCGTCCTCCTCCTCCTCCTCCTCCTCCGCCTCCTCCTACTCCTCCTCCTCCTCCTCTTTCTCCTCCTCCTCCTCCTCCTCCTCCTCCTCCTCCTCCTCCCGCCTCCCTCCTCCTCCTCCTCCTCCTCCTCCTCCTCCGCTCCTCCTCCCTCCTCCCCGCCAGGCATCGTTCTTGCAGCAAAACCTCCTCCTCCTCCTCCTCGTTCCCCTCCTCCCCTCCTCCTCCTCCTCCTCCTCCTCGTCCTCCTCCTCCTCCTCCTCCTCCTCCTACTCCTCCTCCTCCTCCAGCGAGCGAGGGGGGGGGAAGTTCGGGATTCAAAAGACGGGGGTCAGGGCTGGACCTAAACGCTGTTTTGCTGGACTTCGGCGGTGTTTTGTTTTTCGTTTTAGCAGGGAGGTACAGGGAAACAGGCAGAGCAAAACGAACAACAAAACGAATACAGTACGACAAACAACGTTTAGGTCCAGCCCTGACGGGGGTCAATGCAAACGGGAGCGCCCGATCTTGCAGGATCCTGCAGGGCCAGGGTCGCCTTGACCTGGGCTTGGGCGCAGGATCCAGCGGGATCCAACAGGATCTTGCAGAGCCAGAGGTGCATTGACCCAGGCTTGGGTGCAGGACCCTGAAGGATCCTGCAAGGCCTAATTGACCCGGGTTTGGATTGATCCGGGTCAGCAGATCCCCGAGAAGTGAGAAGGAGAAGCCCTCTCAGATGGCGGCGGGGCTTCTCTGTAGCCCCTCCTGCCTTCTGAGAGGTTCTCGGCGTCTTCAGGAAAGGTCCAGAGAAAACTTCGCAGAATGCCGGGTGACTTCCGAGCCTTCTGAGGAGGCCCGCCCCTTCTTACTCCCCCCCGGGCGCCGGAGCTCGGCGGCACGCGGTTCCTTGAGATCCTGCCGTTGCACGTTTTTTCGCAGCGGGCGTCTTCGCGCAATCGCGGGCCCCAGGACCCTCACAGATCGATCCAGCTCGAGAACTGGCGGAGAAAGATGGGGTCCTGGGCTCCGGTCGTGATTGCTTTCGATGAAGTGTTTGTTGTTGGTTACGTCGGATCTCAGGGTTTGGACGCCCGAGACGGGTACGAAGATATTGGGTTCGGTGCCCAAGAACAAATGCCGCCGAAAACCGACAGCGGCCGCTGTTGGGCAGGAGGCCTCTTGTCTCGAATGGACAGCAACCGCGGCGACGCCGACAGCGAGCCCTGTTCAACATGAGCAGGTCATGCTGCTGGTCCTCCTACCCGTTCCGATCATACCCATGCCGATCGTACCGAAAAGGGGACGGGGGGGGGGCTACACTTTAGTCGGGCCTGCCCTTCTACAGCAGGAAAATTCAAGTACAGAATAGTATGAGGCCGATGTGGGGAGAATTGTTTAGCATTTGTTTGATTTTTTTTGGACCTGCTTTATTTGTCGTCCAAAATCCCCCCGTAGGGGGACACGTCCGACCTAAGGCTGCGCGCAAGAGTCACTCCTGCGTGCGCAGCCCGAGGGGGAGGGGGGGGG
>CAUYUJ010006169.1:520916-536166 GCA_963575745.1 Prorocentrum cordatum
GAGGAGGAAGAGGAGGAGGGAGGAGGAGGAGGAGGAGGAGGAGGAGGAGGAGGTAGGAGGAGGAGGAGGAAGGAGAGGAATAGGAGGAGGAGGAGGAGGAGGAGGAGGAGGAGGAGGAGGAGGAGGAGGAGGAGAAGGAGGAGGAGGAGGAGGAGGAGAAGGAGGAGGAGGAGAAGGAGAAGAAGGAGGAGGAGGAGGAGGAGCAGGAGCCGGTGGAGGAGAAGGAGGAGGAGGAGGAGGAGGACCAGTATAAACCCAGGAGTCATCGGCGATTCTGGAAGTAACCCTCCCTCCAAGCTCCCTCTTCATAGGCCCTGCAACGGTTCATTGCCATTGAGGGAACTGCCTCGTTGGAAGGAGGAGGACAACCGTTATAAACCCAGGAGTCATCGGCGATTCTGGAAGTAACCCTCCCTCCAAGCTCCCTCTTCATAGGCCCTGCAACGGTTCATTGCCATTGAGGGAACTGCCTCGTTGGAAGGCAACCGTTTGAAGACCCTCAAGCATGCCAAACACTGTTCTCGGGAGGATCTCAACGCCACGTATCAACCTGACTGCTGCTTGCTGACAGAATCGTGCCAGAGCGTCATTTGTGGGAATTTAAACACCGCGAATTGTCAGGAGGCTCATGGTGGGCAGGGCCGGTGGCGTCCAAACCTATCACCTACCCTCCGAGTCCAGGCAAGAGGGGGAGCAGTGAGCAGAGGCCGTGCCTCCCTGCGCCTCCTCCCCCTGCTTCCTCCCCCCCGTGTCCTCTCTTACTACCTCTCGCTCTCGCCCTGTTCCTTATATCTCTCTCTTTCGTTCCTCGCCCCCCTCCTCGCTCCTCTCTCGCCCCCGTCTGGTCACCCCCTCCCTGAAGGGGCCGCACGGGCGAGTTGCTTTTGGTGCGGCTGGGTGGCCTCATGGGGCCCCCGGCGCGCACGCGTATGGAACGGAGGGCAGTCGATTCAGTCGACGCAGTCAGAGGGAGTGGAGCTTGCTGGTGCGTGTGCCAAGAGGGTGCTCGCGGGTTCGTCTGTGCGCGTCTCTGTTCTGCGAAGGTAACTGCCGTTCAACGGGGGGCATCCAAGAGGACGGATGCCCTTGGCGGAAGGCCGGTGGAAGTGAGTGCGCTGTCGTCGCATCCTGCTGCTTTTACTTTGGGCCCCCGGGGGCCGAAAAACGTGAGCGTGGCATGCCGTAGCGTCTTTGTGCGCTGGTTGTCGTGGCGGTGCCCCTTGCTCGGAAGGATGACGCCTCGAGGCCCTCCGACGAAGCATCGCGTCGCGGCAGAGATCCGCAGTCGATGGCGCAGTGGGCCCCGCGATCGTCCCTCCTCCTCCTCCTGCCCTTGCTCGTGCTCCTCCTGCTTCTCGAAGCTAGCTGTCCGGCGCCATCTCGGCCCAGGCAGCGCGCCAATACGGGATGAGGCCTGGACAAGGCCGCGTGTCCCCAGCCACAGACAGAAGACAGCACTGCACACCTATAGCCAAAGAGAGTCCCAGAAAAGTGGGGAGGTAGGAGGAAGGAAGGAAAAGGGAGGAAGGAAGAGGCACTTGAAGGACGAATGGAGGTAGAGCGATAATCAACATAACGGTTGCACCCGCATAATCCTGAGTCCTTCCAAAACATCATGTCTGGTACGTTGATCATGGGGGTCCGTGAAACTCTTGCAAATTGCTTAAACGAATGTGCGCGGCGCTAAAGCGAGAGCCACCTTTTGAAAAGGAACCGCCCGCAATCCGTGAAGCTCTTGCAATTGTTTCAAACGAATGCGGACGGCGCTAAGGAGAGAGCCACATGTTGAAAACGACCCGCCCTCAATCCGTGAAGCTCTTGTACCTATTGTCAAACGAATGTGCGCGGCGCTAAGGCGAGAGCCACATTTTGAAGACGACCCGCCCTCAATCCGTGTATCTCTTGCAAATGTTCAGACGAATGTGCGCGGCGCTCAGGCGAGAGCCACATTTTGAAAGCCACCCGCCTTCCATCTGTGAAATTGTCTGCAATTCAAAACGAATGCGCGCGGCGATGAGGCGAGAGCCACATTTTGAAAACCACCCGCCTTCCATTTGTGAAACGGCTGTCACTTGAAACTGCTGTCACAGCCGAAACGCCCAGCCCGCCCTAAAAAAAGGTTTCGGGGTGCGACAGGGAGAAGTTGTCTATAAGGACCAGGAATGGAGGAGGAGGAGGAGGAGGAGGAGGAGGAGGAGGAGGCGGGGGAGGAGGAGGAGGATGGGAGGAGGAGGAGGAGGGAGGAGGAGGAGCAGGAGGAGGAGGAGGAGGAGGAGGAGGAGGAGGAGGAGGGGGACGAGGAGGAGGAGAAGGATGAGGATGAGGAGGAGGAGGAGCAGGAGGAGGAGGGGGAGGGGGAGGGGGAGGAGGAGGAGGAGGAGGAGGAGGAGGAGGAGGAGGAGGAGGAGGAGGAGGAGGAGGAGGACTTCGTGCCCCACGACAGCCTCATGGTGGGCGACCCCCCGGCCGCGCTCGCCCCGCGCGCGGCGCCCCAGGAGCAGAGGCCGAGGACGACGGCGGCGGCGAGGGCGTGGAGGCGGCCCCGGGAGGGCGGCGCCCTTCGAGCCAGTCGGGGCGCCAGAGACGGGGGTCACAGGAAAAGGTACCCATACCTCTACCTTTCGGCCGTTTCCCCTTTTTGGGGCCTCCTCGCAGGCTCTCGTCGCCACCGCTGGATTCGCCTCGAGATTCTGGTCAGAACGCACCCCAGGAGAGGTTCGGGGAGCAGCGGTATCGGTACCTTTTGGTTTCGCCAGGAGCGGCTGGACTCGGCAATGGAGGTCTAGCAGTGGCGAAGCGTCCTGGCGTGCCTATAGGCCTGCCAAGCAATGTTCTGGGAACCTTTCTTGTGGTTTCCACGGAGTGTTCTTAGAGCATTCCTGGCTGGGAGTGTTTTTTTTTTATCACATCGGGCTTACGTTCTAAGAACATCGTCTTTGTTCTTAGAACATGGGTGGGTTCTGAGAACATGTCGTGGCAGGCCTACAGGAATGCCGGGACGGTCGGTCCCTGCTCAGAAACGGGGGCACGGGGAACGCCGATCGGGCGGGTGATCGGGCGCGTGGTAACCCTGAGATTCTGGCGTCGCAATGTTTGTCACGACGGGCGTTGTCGCTTGATTTCGGGCCCCAGGACCCTCAAATGTCGATCAGGCTCGAAAAACGGTGCAGAGAGATGGGGTCCAGGCTCCGGTCGCGTTTTTGGCGATGCTGCACATATATATATATATATATATATATATATATAGGGAGATTTTCATACATATATATATATATATATATATATATATATATACATGTCTATATATATATACATAAACACCAAAAAACTAATATCAGCAAAGTCGATCTCAAGGAAAAGGACCCTTCAGGGGCCCTTCAGGAGCCCTTCAGGGCCCTTTTTGAAGCCAGCAGGGGCCCAAAGGGAGCTCTCGAGGGGGCTCCTCTGGGGCCCGTCGCTTCACAGCCCGTCGAGGCCATCTCAACTACCACCCGCCCAAGAAGCCGATTACCACGGTTGGCTGTGCCCCCGCTTAGCCCTCGGAACCAGTCGGGGCGCCAGGGGCGGGGCCCACTCGGGCGGGGGCCACGATCCAGTCTGAGGACTTTCTTTCGCGAGCTCGCGGTGCCCAGACCCCCCCCCGGGGTCACGACATGACAAAACATCGCGACCAAAGTGTGCCGCTATTTTCGGCTGGCTTGAGGGGGGGGCCGTTACCAGGCCTCGGGACGATCAAAAAACGACTCAGGATGAAAAACTAATCCAGGGGAATGGGTCCAGACCTGGTAGGGGTCGACGTCATGAAAAAATCATGAGGTCGGGGGTCGGGGTTACCTTGCGTCCTCCACCCTGCCCCCTCCTGATATTTTTCCTCCCTCCCCATACCCCGACTCCATGTGTTCCTCCCCTCATTTCTCCTCCCCGCTTCTCCCCGCTCCTCCCCCTCCCACCGGTCAGGAGCGGGGGTCAACGCAAACGGGGGCACGGCGAATGCCGATGACCACGTTTGGCTGTGCCCCCGTTTAGGGGGCCCTGGGCGCCGTAGGGGGGCATTGCCAACGGGGGCATGTGGGAGAGCCTAAGCCCCCGTTCAAATGCGCCCCCATTTGCGAAGCCCCGAACCAGACCCCCTCGAGCCTGCGCGCTAGCCCGGATCAATGCAGACGGGGATCAGCTAGAGCGCCAGTGCTTGCAGGATCCTGCCAGAGCAAGGGCTGCACTGACCTGGGCTAGCGCGCAGGATCGTGCAGGGTCCTGCAGAGCCTGATTGTCCCGGGTTTGCGCTGACCTGGGTCAGTACATTCCCGTGCCAGACCCCCATCGAGTCGTATTGGAAGCCACTGCCCCTCTGTTGTGAGGCACTTCTATAGAAGGAGGTACAGAGGGCACGGTGTTTACACAGTTGGGGGAAATTCGTACATTCAGTAAGGGTCGGGATTGAGATGCCTCGAAGGCCAAAAATGGAACGACTCAGTCGTACCGTTTTTGACCTTGGGGGCCCTCGCCAGGCCCAGGGACCGTCAAAAAACTGCCCCCGATCGGGACGAAATTCTGGTCCCTGGGCCAAGGGTCCAGAGCCCCAGGGATCCACATTGGGAAAGAACCACGGCGTCGGGGAAGACCTCCCTCGAAGTGCGTCCACGCGTTCCGACCCTTCCCAGAAGCGGCCCGAAAGCCTGTGCTGCGCGGCGCCGGAGAGATTAGTAGAAGGGGACGGGGAGCAAGCAGACGACGGCGAACGCGCAGGTGGGAGGCCAGGGCTGGCAGGACGAAGCAGGAGGAGGAGGAGGAGGAGGAGGAGGAGGAGGAGGAGGAGGAGGAGGGGAGGAGGAGGTAGGGGAGGAGGAGGAGAAGGGGGGGGGAGGGTGAGGAGGAGGGGGAGGAGGGGGAGGAGGAGGAGGAGGAGGAGGAGGAGGAGGAGGAGGAGGAGGAGGAGGAGGAGGAGGAGGAGATTCTGGAGATTCTGCATGATCGCGTAGCGATTGGATGAAATTAAAGATCCGTTACCCTCCGTGGGGTGCGTTGGTCTCTGGCTTCGCGCTCAGCTCGACTGAGGGCCTTAGGCCAGAGTCCCTTGGCGATTCTCCGCAGGTAAGCAACGCCTGTCGGTGTCGGAGCCTCGCACCGACCCCCGAGTTTCCCGAGAAGCTGGTTTGCGTAGGACCCGCAGACGGAACAAAACCAAAGATTCAGCCCAGCGTGGAACCTTAAAGTGTGGGTCAGGTCAACATATCCCCCTGCGACGTGTACCTGTTTCCCAAGAGGAGCCATCATATAGGTGCCATCGACATTACATAGATCGAAGCATTCACTTGCTAGCCACTGGGCCCCTGAGGCCAGCGTGGTAGTGGTCCTACAACGGGTGCACTTGGATCCACAAGAGGCTACAGAGTGCTGGGACTGGAACAGGGCACAAACGCGGGGGGCGGGTGGCCTCTGTGGGGCCACACCTCTCTGCCTCTTTGGGCGAAATTCCCCAGAGGATTGCTCGATATTCCTAGCATGCTCAAGCGCTTCGAGAGATGTGCGGAGCAATCTCATGCGAACTAGAAATGCCTTTTGCTCAATCAATGCGTATTGCTGCCTGTCAGAAGTTGGGATCCTGGCTGCCTGTGCTGCGCCTCCTGCGATCTCGTCCGCCACTGTGTTGCCGTAGGCGAGGGTGGCGGGGATCTTGCCCTGAAAGACATCATGGGCACTCATGTGCGAGGGGATCCATAAGATGGTGAGGGAGCCGCGGCGAGAGGAGATGTTGCGTCCTAGTCGTGCCCACAAGTCAGCGTCGGGTCCGACAGGATTGTCCGTGTGTCCGTTGTGGTAGTTGTTGTAGCAGCCCTCACTGTCAGTGAAGTAGACGAGGTCGTCGGTGATGCTCTCAGCGGCCACTACGAGGGCCATGAGTTCACCACGGATGACGGTCTGTCGGCTGCCCGCGAGGGGCCCCCAAGTTGCGCCCCGTAGTGGCATGTCGTACTTGTTGAGGTCGGCGAAGAAGGCGACACCTATGCCGATCCTCCTCAGGGGAGTGACAGCAGTGTCGGGGCCGCCACTGGCATCGCCGAAGGCGTATGTCGGGCGTCCTCCTACGTGATCCATGCATCCGTCATTGTGGTCGTTGCAGTTGAAATGTTCCCATTGGTCGTGCTGTGGTGGTGGCGGGAGAGCTGTCCACTGCGCAGGTAGTAGGCCTCGCGTCCAGAAGCACTCGAACATGGCCCGTTGGGAGGCAGCCTCTGCACACAGTGTGTTGGAGGCGAGTATGATGTTGTTGGTGCTGTTGCCCTCGCACTCCCAGCAGCGGTGGTAGTCATCCTCGTCACTGGTGCCGCATCGTGGGCATGTAGTGGGAGTGGTGGTAGATGTTTCAGCGGCGACCCTGGTGCGTGTCCACATGGCACCTACTGCGATGGTGAGCATGAGGCTCGCGAGACGTGCGCCGTCTGCGAGACTCTCGAGGTACCGAAGAAGCCTGCGGTAGGAGTAGTTGTCGATCCCCTGCTGCATGCCTTCTCCGCCGTGGTGGGTACTGGCCCGCTGCCATTGTTGGTGCTGGATGCTGGCGTCGAGGTCATGAAGTAATTGATGTGGGATGTCGGCGTCGGGGTGTCCCGTGAGCTGCTGGGCGTCGAACTCCCAGGTGTCTCCGCAGTCGGAGAGTGCTGGTGGGAGGCGCCATTTGTTGGGCTCCAGAGGCTCCCAGTCGTGCTGCATGAGGTAGTGGATGATGGTAGACTGTGGCCCACGTATGTGTCGTACTCGTACATGCGGCGGCATGGTCTTGAAATTGGCGACGACGGTCTTCCAGGTGGCTTGGATAACACGTTGGGGGGGCCCTCCTTGTATCCAGGTGGTGAGCCATGCCTTGAGTGCGTCGTGTGGTAGTTTGCGGGCTGGGTCGTGGGCGCGTAGGTCGAGGAGGGTAGCGAGGCACCGTCCACGTAGGCGGGGTCCCACTGCGTCACCGACGCGTCGGCGGTAGGTGGTCATAGTCGTGCCGAATGCGCCGTAGACTTGGTGTCCGTAGGTGACTGCGGGCATCCCTCCTTGTACGGCGAGCTTAGATGAAATACGATACCGCCGTGTCGCACGTGTGAAGCGAAGTATCTTCTGGTGCATGGCGTCGTGCTTGCGGCGTCGCTGAGTGGTGGTGCGTCGTGCATGTCGTATACCGCAGCCGAGGTCGATGCCGAGGTAGCTGGCCTGGGTGTTGGCGCGGATGGGGAAACCCTTCCTTCTCATAGCATTCGCAATGTACCTGGCGTCGTCGTGGTGTGTGCAGACGATGACGCTCTTCTTAGCAACATGTAGGCCCTGGTCCTGGAGCGCCGTGCAAGTGTCGGCGAGGCAAGCCACCATGCGGCGTCGTAAAGCACGTCGGCTGGCTTGCAGGCGCTGCGACAGGTCATCGACCCAAATGCGATGCTGGAGGTCAGGGTAGTGATGGGTGATGCGCTGAAGTGCCTTGTAGGTCATGATCTTGGCGAACCGTGTGCCAGAACGTAGTCCCTGTACGACAGAGCGCGTGGGATGGAGTGCTTCCGCGTACGCACCGCTCTGCATGAGCGTGCGGGGGGCGGTGCACTGCAAGATCTCGAGTCCGAGGACTTCAGGTGGGAAGTTGAGGTCGAGCGCGTCGTCGATGAGGGTGACCCAGTGGATGGAGTCGTAGAACTGGGCAATGTCGAGCAGCCCGTGCGCCTGCGGGATGCGGAGGTAGGTCGAAAGCTCCTCGTGCAGGCACCTTTCGTACGCCTCGCGGAAAGCCGAGTTGCCCTTGGCTATGGCATCCCAGTGTGCAAAGTAATCTCGATTCCATCGTTGTACATGTTCTTCACGTGCCATGGACCACAATCGTGCAACCATCGTCATGAGGCCGAGAATGCGGTCGCCGTTGCCCTTCTTGGCCCGCATGACGCCGATGGTGTGCAGGAGTTGGTGTGGCCAGGCTTGGAGTCGTTCCGATGTTGTAAGTAGGTCGGCCAATTCCTGGAGCGCCTCTTGGGGAAGCCGCTGGAAATCGCCAGGTCGCAGGCGGTCGGCACCAAGCGCCGTGTTGGCCTTGAGGCGGGGGGCGGCCCGTCGGAGGTCGTCCGCGGTGAGCGTAGGGAGTGGGCACTCCTGGACGCGGTCGACGATGCGTTGGAAGGCGGCATCCAGGCTGTGGTAGTCGACGTCGTGGGGGGCCCACAGGTCGGTCCAGGTCTGGATCTTCTGGTCAATGAGCTCCTTGGGGTGCATGATGGTGCAGCCGTCGGACAGTGTAACCTCTGCTGGTTGTGGTTGGGGTCGTAGGGAGCGATGAAGTGTTCCCAGGGCCTCGGGCGTGGTTGCCCACTCGCTGAATGCACGGGCGGACTTGCGGATCGCCCGTTGTTGGGCTCGTTTGGCAAGTCGGTTGGCTCTGGTTGCGTGTGCCACGATGTAGCCGTCGTCGGCGAGCTCGATCTGCTGCAAGAAATGAATCCACTGATCCCAAGTGCGGTCGTCTTTGAGTGTGACGATGCTGGTTGCAGCTGGAGGTGGTGTGTCAGCGAGGCGCCGTAGGTCCCGATACAGCTGCTGGAGCTGCAGATGGCCGTTTCTGCGAGCTCGGTGTCTGTACGTATTCTGGAGTAGCGTGTGCACCCGCGTCCACCAGTTGCTCGAGAAGTCGGCAAGAGGCGCTCTCCTCTTGCACTGCAGCTCGCGGACAACCGTGGTCTGGTAGCTGGGTCCTGTGGCGCGGCTGGCGCCTGCGAAAGGTATCTGGTGGTGTGTGTGAAAGGTGGCCTCGACAGTCGCGGCCCAAGAGCCGTGGGTCCGCCCAAGCTGAAGGGTCAAATCAGGCTTGAGCCGAAAGGCTACGGAAGCAGTGGCCGCAGGGGCAGGCAGCGTGCAGCTGGCTGGCAGGGCGCTGATTTGTTCCCGATGGACGCTCCAGAGCAAACTAGGGATTTCGAAATCCACAGCGGTAGAACTAAACTCCCCAGATCCAGGGCACGGGCCATTAGAACCATGTTGGGGAAAATTCGTGGATTTGGGAAAACTGTCTGGCATGGTCTCCTCGGGTACGACAGGCACGTCAGGGGGGTTCTCACGCTGGGCTGGTGAAAAGGTCTCTGACTGTTGGGCTGAATCAACTGATGGGGCAACGGGAGCAGGGTCGCGGGCGGAGAGAGCAGCACACGGCCTGTCCTGGGCAGCGGGCATGTCTCTCGGGGCGACACCGCTATAAATATGAGTCAAAGAAGCATCGGCTGTGTATTCTCCGTGGGCCGAAAGCCGCGGATCACAAAGATGAGCGGATGGGGCAACGGAGAGGGGCGAATCAGGCGAGCCGAGCGAGCACTGTTTTGTCTCCTCGCGAGCGGGGTTCGAGACCGCAGACGGCACGGCTGGCCAAAAACTCGTCTCGTGCGCCCACGGGTCTTCCTCTTCGGAAAGGTGAGCTGAGTCGACGTCGTCGCCCTCGGATGTGGGGCTGTCGCCAGCACTGGTAGACTCGGCGTCGGCGTCTTGGCCTTCGCTGGTCCGTAAATCGGCAAAGAGAGTGGCATGGAGAGACTGTTTTCTCTCGATTGCCTTCTCCGTGTGGGCTGCTCGCTGGGCCCTGGCACGACTCGACTTAGATCCAGCAGTAGCAGCCTTGCGAGGGCGAGCGACGTGTGGCAAGCACCTCGGGAGCTGAAGGATACGCGTGAGCAATTGCTCGCCAGACTGGATGAGCTGGAGACGCAGTCCTATGTGGGGCTTCCACGGGACATCAAGCACTGGCGAGAGGCTGACCAGGTATGGGCGGGCAGCAACACTGTGAACGAGAAAGTCCAAATGCGATGGCTTACGGCCTCCACCTGGGTCGCATGTGTGTTCGACAGGGGCGCACATGATCTCTCCTTGGACCTGCGCAAGGAACCCCGACTGGTGAGTGCAGCAGGGCTGAGGTTCCAATCGGCTATGACGAACCAAGGAAGCTGAAGAGAGCGAAGGAGGCTCCCAAGCTTCCTAAAACGAGTTAAATTGGGTCCTCTCATGCCGACACTGCAGAACCCATAGAAAAGAACTGCTACGATGGAATAACCTCGGAGATGGAGGACAATGGGCAGGAAGCCATCGAGGGAGGAGTGAGGGAAAGACTGGAGGTCCTTGGACTGGACCGCCTCGAGGAGAGGGTGGGCATGGAGGTGCCCTCTAGGAAGGGGGGGAGGGGGAGGGGGAGGAGGAGGGGAGGAGAGGAGGAGGTGAGAGGAGGAGGAGGGAGGAGGAGGGAGGAGGAGGAGAGGAGGATCGAGCCGAGGGGGAGGAGGAAGAGGAAGGATGAGGAGGAGGAGGAGGAGGAGGAGGAGAGGAGATATTGAGGATATGGATGAGGATGGGAGGAGGAGGAGGAGGAGGAGGAGGAGGAGGTGGGAGGATGAGGAGGAGAGGAGGAGGAGGAGAGGGAGGAGGAGGAGGAGGAGGAGGAAGAAGAGGAGGAGGAGGAGGAGGAAGAAGAGGAGGAGGAGAAGGAGGAGGAGGAGGAGTAGGAGGCGGAGCAGGAGGAGGGGGAGGAGGAGAAGGAGGAGGATGGGGAGGGGTAGCTCGCGGTGAGCAAGGTTTCCTTCCGTGTTCGGCACCTGGGTCGCTCCCCGCCGCCGCAGCTGGACCCGCCCTGCAATCATGGTGAGAGCGGCCTCATCCGTCTCGCCCTTGTCTTCCTCCCGTCGGTCATGTCGTCCGCTGCTTCCCTTGCTGCTCTTGCTCTTCCCGAGGCACGAAAGTCCTTCGCTCTGGCGCGGGCGACCGCTGCATGCTGTGGGACCGAGGAGCTTTGCTTCGCTTCTGTCTTCAGGACAAGTCTGAGGAACGATGTTTCACCTCCCTCCCCAACCCTTTCGCGTCGCACAGAACTCACAACGGAAGGTCTTTGGTCAGTTTCGGCTTCTGGTTGGCCGTCATCAGTCCCCGAGACCGTCAAGAACGATTCGAAATAAACAGCCAGCCCAGGGGAAGGGATCGAGATGTCTTGGGGCCCACGATATGATTTTAAATCACGACATCGGGTTGGACCAATATCGAGTGAAGGAGAGGGCGTACACATGCAAAGTCTTCGCAGCTTGCTTGGGAGGGTTCCTGTTGGGAATGACGGATCGCGCATTGCCGTGAGGTGGGCGTGGCAGTGGCCATCACGGTGTGCGTCGCGCTGGCAGCCGTGGCGTTCGGCGTCTTCTTCACACTCTTCGTGCAAAAGCAGCGCGACGCGGTGAGGGAGGCGCACATCAGCAGGTCCAAGGGCTCAGAACGAGTTGCAAAACGGCTCAGCTCGTGAGCTGCGGACCCCCGATCGAGGCTGTCGTCATGGATCGGAGGCAGATGCCCGCGGGTGGCCGTGCTAGCCCAGCACTCTCGCAGGCAATGGTTCGAGGGGCGACTCGGGTTCGAGGGGCGACTCGGGGCGACTCGGGCGACACAGTCTCGGCCTGTGGGGTCCGAAGCATATTGTGGGCACCTTGCTCAGCGATGGAAGGCCTGGCGAATCACACCATCCCTGTAGCTGTGGTCAGGGCTGGACCTAAACGCTGTTTTGCTCGACTTCGGCTGTGGTTTGGTTTTCGTGTTGGCAGGGGGTAACAGGAAAACAGGTCGAGCAGAACGAAGAACACAGCGACAACATAACGAAAAACAACGTTCAGGCTCAGCGCCAGCTGTGGTCGCCATAATCCACGCCATCCCGCTATCCCCCCGATGCCTGGGTAGGGGTGTGCGCGATCCAGCATGGAGAGCACACGACGCCACTGGCCCAATCTGCCAGGAGTCATAGCCAAAAAATGCGAGTCGAGCAGCGCTACAGGTATAGAGCGATAAGTCGGGCACGTCCCTCTACAGGAGGAATGTTCCAAACTAGTCAAACAATGGTCTGTAGACGATGCATGTTTTTATTCTTCGTCCAAAATCCGCCTGCAGGAGGACACGCCCGACTTAAATATAGCGTGCGTTGACAATTGGAGCAACGGTCAGAATGCCAGCACCTGTCACACCTTGCCCTTGTTGCGTTCATCTTGGATCAGATAAGGTCGTCATGGGGCGGAGTAGGCGGGTGAAAGTAACGATGACGTGGATGGGGGGATAATGAGGAGGATGAGGAAGAGGAGGAGGAGGAACAAAAGCAGGAACGGGATCGCAGGGGACGGGAGTGATGTGGAACATCATGATTGTGATGCGGTTTCGGCAGGGTGCCGGCGAGCATCGATCATCCTTAGTTCAAGTGAGGACCAAACGGACCCGATAATTGGCCTTTCTTACACGGCCTTGGGCGTTTACTAAATAGCCCTGCCCTGTTCGATTCTTTCTTTGGGGGCGTTTACTAAACTGCCTCGCTTCTCGGGGTGGCTATTATGGGGGCGGATTTGTTGCCCTCTATTAGTAGAGGCCTGGTCCAGCCCGCTTCATCGCGAGAAAACAAACTGACAGTCTAAAGGAAGCGCCTCTCTCGAAATGCCCCAGCGGCCAGAGCACGACGTCACGCAAGTGCCTTCGCCCCTGGTGGCCTTCCGTTGGGGTGTCCGGGAAGTGCCGTGCCTGCTGCATAGCGGTGGTCGTGGGTGCGCGAGCAGGGGGGAGCAGTGAGGATGCTCAGGTGGTCGTTTTATTATTCATTGTTTTGCCGATAGGCGCGGGCCCTGGCAACCCCCCCCTCCCCCCCCCATGGAGTGGATCTTGGCTGTTTTGTTGGCGCCTGTTTCGAGCGGGTGCAGTCTCCCCCAGAGGACGCACGGTTCCAAACAGCCGCATGAAGCAGAGGTCCTGAGCCAGACCCCCCTCTCCCCTCCCGTTGCCGTCCAATGTCGAAACGCCGAATAAAAACAGCGCTCACTAGAATCAGTCGAGTTCCTGTTTTTTTTCCTGTGGCCACAATGTGTGTGTTTTGGTATCTTTGGGTGCTGAGCCTCCTTGTGGCCTGTTCCCCTGGGACCTGATTGGGCCCCCGCCTTGGAAGCGTCACCCGCATGGCAGTTGCGAGCTTGACTCGTGCCTTCGAGGACGACCGAACCGAACCTCCTCCCCCTGCTCCTCCTCCTCGTCTCTTCCTCCTATGCTACCTGCGCTCCTTCTTCTCATCCGCCTTCCCTTCTTTCTTAGGCGGCGCCAGAGGTGCCCCGAGCGTCCCAGGAGGGCGCAACAACATGCAAAGATGCACCAACTGCCCCCCCCCGAAGTCCTGCACGCGCCCCCAAGAAGCCTCCTGGGGTCTCCCACGAGGACGTCTCCCAGAGATCGCTTCCACGATGGGCCTCCAAGGGGCAAATCACATTGATGTACATCAGGTGTTGCGGTGTTGCAAACTGGGGCCCCCCCTCCGTTTGCCTGCTCGAGCGGGCCGGTTGATCTCACGGGGGGCGGGCCTCGGTCCGCTCGAACGGCCCACT
The DNA here is from genome assembly GCA_963575745.1 of Prorocentrum cordatum. Lineage (NCBI taxonomy): Eukaryota > Dinophyceae > Prorocentrales > Prorocentraceae > Prorocentrum > Prorocentrum cordatum. The sequence goes on from CAUYUJ010006169.1 coordinate 534,299, forward strand.
GGAGCGCCCCCGTGCGGGCGCAGCTCGCTCTTGGATGCCCCGCCCCGCTCGGGAGAACGAAGGGGCGCTCCCCTCCGACGCCCCGTGCGAGCGATCTTGGGGGGGGGGACGCTTCGCCCGAGCGCCACCGTATGAGCGAGCGGCCCCTCCACGAGGAGCCCCAGGAGAGAAGGCCGACCGAAGAGCACGAGGGCGCAGAGGAGGGGGGTGGGGCCCAGCATGGGGGGCGCGGAGGAGGGCGCGGAGGGGGGGGAGGGCCCCAGCTGCAGGGCGCGGAGGAGGAGGGCGCGGAGGAACATGGCGGGGAGGAGGAGGGCGGGGAGGAGGAGGCGGGGGGAGGAAGGATGAGGAGGAGGAGGGAGTAGGATGAGGAGGAGGAGGAGAGGAGGAGGAGGAGGAGGAGAGGAGGGGGAAAGAGGAGGAGGAGGAGGAGGAGGAGGAGGAGGAGGGAGCCCGCGCGCTTACTCTTAAAGCCGCTGGCCCCAGTGCGGGCCAGCCCGCGTGGAGTCCTCCCGCGGCCACGGGCGCGCTCGGGGGCCCCAGGGCGCCAGGGGATCGGAGGGCACGGAAGGGGGCCCCAGCTCGCTCGAGCGCCACCGTCCGGGCCTGCGGAGGGGGATCGGGCGGAGCTAGGACGAGAAATCCGTTCCAGACCGTTCCGGGACGCTCTCCGAAGGCCGCGGCGCTCGAGGCATCCTCCAGAGCCGCCAGATTTCAGAGGTCCTCGAATTGTCCCCACCCGAAATGCATCCTCGTCCTGGCTTCGTTCGTCTTGGGAGAGGGAGAGCCCCCAGGAAGGAGGAGTGAGGAGGAGTGAGGAGGAGGAGGAGGAGGAGGAGGAGGAGGAGGAGGGAGGAGGGGTGAGGAGGCGGGAGGGAATGAGGAGGAGGAGGAGGGAGGAGGAGGAGGAGGAGGAGTGAGGAGTGAGGAGAGAGGAGAGGAGGAGGAGTAGGGGAGGAAGAGGAGAAGGAGGAGGAGGAGGAGGAGGACGGAGGAGGAGAAGGAGGAGGAGGAGGAGGAGGAGGAGGAGGAGGGCGGGTAGCGGCAGAGGGAGAGGCCACAGGGAGCAGGGCGACGACGACGACGACGACGACGAAGACGACGACGAAGACGAAGACGAAGACGATGACGACGAGGGAGCCCCAGCTCGCTGGAGCGCCCCCGTCCGCGCCCAGGGGAGGAAGATGAGCCCTGGGGAGGAGGGTAAAGAGGACGAGGGCGAAGAGCGGCAGATGGAGAGGAGGCCGAGCGGCGTCGAGGGAGAGAGGCCCCGGGGAGGAGGGCGAGGAGCGGCGAGGAGCGGAGAGGAGAGCGAGGAGAGAGGCCCCAGGAGGGAGGGCGAGGAGCGGCGAGGGGAGGTGACCTCCCCCCTCCCTTGGCATAGCTCGCGGACTCGTGCACTCTTTGCCGGCGAGGACCATCGAGGAGCTTCCTGGGTCGCCTGGCAAGAACAGCACGCACGAGACAAGAGAACGCACGGGGGATGGCCGCCCGAGCGATGGCGAGCTCGTCCCTCCACACCTTAGCGGGCCCTGGAAACGACAGGGCCGTTTTTGCTACCAGTTCCGCTTTGCCGTGTTTTTTTTGCCGGTTCCGACGCCGTTTTTTGTACCGGCTCCGTCGCCGTTTTTTGACCGGTTCCGGCTCCCGTACCAATCCTGGAGCCGTTTTTGTTGCCGTTTCCGGTCGCCGTTTTTTTGCCGCTTCCAGTTTTCAGGGGCACTTTTTTGGAAACGGTGAAAAACGGCCCTGCCGTTTCCGGGGCCCACAAAGCTCCACACACCCCTTGGGAGAGCTCCCCCGGTGGCGTCCGAGGGGCCCCGCGCTCTCGCCGGTCGCGCGGCCCGCCCGCGGGGGGCCCGCGCGCG
>CAUYUJ010006170.1:0-5000 GCA_963575745.1 Prorocentrum cordatum
GGGGCCGTCAAAAGACGACTCGAGAAAAAAAAACGGTCCCTGGGAAGGGGTCGGGACTTCCAGGGACCCCGTCCTGAAAAGATCAGGACGTCGCATGTATAGGATTATGATGTTCCAGCCTACTTTAGCCTTGATCACCAGCAAGAATTTCGAGCACCAGAAAAAATGCCGAAATTCGATGGTTTTCACGTGTCGGGCCCTGGGAGACACTGTGTCGACACTGTTTCGATACTCTTTCGACGCTTTTCCGGGTGCTCGAAACTATTCCTGGGATGTGGTCCTTAAGTTCGATGGGCACAACATAAGTCTGGGGGGGGGGGGAGCGAGTGCCAGGAGAGGATGGGAAACTCCCGAGTGCTGCACGCACTGTCCTCCCGCGCTGTCACTCGAAGCTCCGCCCGGAAGCCGGAAGGTCCACTCTCCTCGCGCTCGAAGACGAAACAACGCTACAAACAGTCCCCTCTCCTCGCCCTCCTCCCCAGCCCCGTCCTCCCTCTCCTCGCCAAGTCCCTGCTGTCTGGCCCTGCCCCTTCCGAGGCCGCAGCTTCCTGCGTGGCCGCAGCGCCGCCGCCCGAGGGCGCCACCCCCAATCCCTCGGAGGAGAGCAGGCGGCATGGCCATAAACTTTGGGCGCTCCGCGCGGATTTCTTGGATCTGGGCTGGAGCGCCAGAAGTTTGTGCTTATGCCAGTTTTTTCTTCTTCGACGACCGCCTGGCCTTCTCGACTGCTGCAGCCCGCGCAGCTGCGGATAAGATAATGAGGTGAGGGGGGGGTCGTCGGCACCTCGCCAGGCTCGCAGGCAGATGTTCGGCGGCGAGCGACAGGGGGGAAGCGAGAAGGAGAAGGTCTCCTTGGAAGGCGGCGGGGCTTCGCAGAAGCCCTCGCGCCTTCTGGGCAGCCTTATGCGTCTTTGGGGGGGGCTTCGAAAGCTTCTTAGAAGGCCAGGGGACTCCCGAGTCTTCCGAGCAGGCCCGCCCCTTCTCACTCCTCCCCCGGGCTCGCCGCCGGGACGCGAGGAGGCCCGCCGCAGGCGCCGACCTCTTGAAAACAGTGTGGGCGGGTCGCGCATGGGTCGTCGGCGGGCTGGTGGGCCCACAATCGCGCGGCGGGCCGGGTCGCGGGTGGAACGAGGGTGGGTCGCGGGGCGGGTCGCGGGTGGGTCGCGGGGCGGGTCGCTCAGCGGGGCGTGCAGCAAGAAGAGCATGGATCTGCGCCGCGGAGCCGCAGTTCCGCCGCGCACCCAGGGGCTATGTAAGGCTGCTCGGCCCCCTCGCCCCTTGGGTCGCTCGTGTCACCAGCGCTCCTCCTCGCCCTCCTCCCCATCCCCGTCCTCCCTCTCCTCGCCAAGTCCCTGCTGTCTGGCCCTGCCCCTTCCGAGGCCGCAGCTTCCTGCGTGGCCGCAGCGCCGCCGCCCGAGGCCGCCCCCCCCAATCCCTCGGAGGAGAGCACACGGCATGGACATAAACTTTGGGCGCTCCGCGCGGATTTCTTGGATCTGGGCTGGACCCCCCTCCCAGGCGCGCGGAGCGCGCCAGGGGCGGCGCCGGAGGCGCCGCCGGGGGGGGCCCAGCGTGGATCCAAGAAATCCGCGCGGAGCGCCGAAAGTTTATGTTTGTGCCTTTTTTTATTCTTCGAATCCCTCGGAGCCCAGGCCCAGCCATCCAGCATCCGGTCGGGCATGTCCCCCTACAGGCGGATGTTGGACGAACCAACCAAAAAAGCAGTCAAAACTAATTACCCCAACAATAGCCAAGGGATGCTCAAAAGATCGTCCCCAGACCACTTTTTGACTACCTATCTTTGAATATCCCTCTTGTGCAGGGACACGCCCGACTGAAGCCCAGACCCAGCCATCCTCGCTGCACCGGCCTTGCAGACGTGGTGCTGCAGCGGATTTCTGCGTGGATTTTTTGCCCGAAGCGGCGAGCGAAAAACGAAGTGAGTTTCGCGTGGGTTCTGTTTGGCTTTCACCTCTGGCCAACAAAAATCGCGCGAAGTTCACCTCGAGATCGGGAACGAAATTCTTCAGGATAATCAGGGCCCGCCCTACACGTCGTTCATTTCTAATTGTGCTCATTTCTAAGTGTGCTCCTTTCTAATTGTTCCTGGCCCCATGGTGGTCAGGAAGAGGCCCAGGATGGAACAATCAGAAATGAAAGGATCTTGGCCCCCCAAAAAATCAAAGAACTTTCGAAAACATAGAAATGAGCAATGTGTATCCCCAGACATGCGACGCCCTGATTGTTTCAAGACGGCGTCCCTGGAAGTCCAGACCCTTTCGCCGGGGCCGGTTTTCCATCCTGAGTCGTTTTTTGACGGTCCCGGGGGCCGGCGAGGGCCCCCAGGGGTCGAAAATTGCGAAAAACCGCCCGTCCTGATCTTTCTATGACTACTTACCAAACCACCCCAACCCAACCCGAAGACTCGAATTTCGGGTTGGGGGGGGTACGAGCTTCATGTGTGTTTTATCAACGTTCCCCGACCCCCCCCCCCAACTGGAAATGGAGGGCAAATTGGGGCCTTCGGGTTGGGTTGGGGTGGTTTGGTGGGCGGTGATTCTACGGCGCGATCATGTCTGGGTGCGTACCGTTTTCTGGACAAACTCCGCTCTGCGATGCTGGCGCCAGGACCATCCGGCAGGCCGGCGGCAGGCCGAGGCCCCCCGGCAGGCGGCCTCTGGGCCGCCGGGGGGGCGGCAGCAGAGAGCACGCGGCGGAGGCCTGGAGATGGGCACCAGCACCAACGCAGGGGGCTGCCTCCACAGGGGGAAGGCGATCCTACCCCCCCGTGCAGAAAGCAGCTGGTGCTTTCATGAGCTTTCCGATACCTCCCCCCCCCCACCCCACAATTCCAATGTTCAATGCGGTGCCGATTTTGTTTTCGAACTTCGCCGGTCGCGCGATCAGCATTGAAACGGGGGGCCTGGAAATGGGCACCAAACCAACACAGGGGTTATGTTGCTCCCATCGAACTTAGGGACCACATCCCAGAAATCATTTCGAGCACCCGGAGAAGTGTCGAACGAGTGTCGAAAGAGTGTCAAAACAGTGGCCCGACATGTGAAAACCATCGAGTCTCAGTGCTTTGTTCATGGTGCTCGACTTTCTGGTGATCAAGGCTAAAAGTAGGTTGGAACATCATAACACAGGGGGGAACCCTCGCAAGAAACCCAACCCTGAAAACCCGCGCGCGAGGTGCAACTGGGGGGAAACCCGGAGCACCCCGAACGCGGCAGCTCCTTCAGCGGCCGCGGGAAGCCACCGCGCATCGCGCGGAGCGAAGAAACCCAGGGTACCCTGACGAAAAGTAGATGGCTTCTTGAGGCGCGCCCCACTGTACCACCATCGCCGAGATCGGGCGCAGAGGCACAGGGCCACGCAAATGAATGCTTGGCGCTCCGCGTGGAGGAGGAGGAGGAGGAGGAGGAGGAGGGGAGGAGGAGGAGGAGGAGGAGGAGGAGGAGGAGGAGGGAGAGGAGGAGGAGTAGGAGGAGGACGAGGAGGAGGAGGAGGGGAGGAGGAGGAGGAGTGGAGGTGGAGGAAGATGAGGAGGAGGAGGGAGGACGAGGCAGGAGGAAGGAGGGAGGAGGAGGAGGGGGAGGTGTCGACGGGCCTGCGACCGCACGGCTCGGGACGCGCGCAGGGCGGCCTCCCAGAAGGGGGGCCTGGAGCAGCTGCAGAGGGCCGACAAAATCCGCCGCCGGGGCCACCGCCCCGACGGGCGAAGCCGTCCAGCAAGCGCACCCCCCCCCAAAAAAAAATCGGACAGGGCAGGGCTCTCCGCCCTTCCCCTCCTCCTCCTCTCCACCTCCCCTCCTCATCTCCTCCTCCTCCTCCCCTACTCTCCTTCCCTCACTCCTCCCCCTCTTCATCTCTCCTCTCCTCTTATCTCCTCCTCCTCCTCTTCATCCTCCTCCTCCTCCTCCGCCTCCTCCTCCTCCTCGCCTCTTCTCCTCTCCTCTCCTCCTCCCTCTCCTCCTCCTCCTCCTCCTCCTCCTCCTCCTCTCCTCCTCTTCCTCTTCCTCTTCCTCCTCCTCCTCCTCCTCCTCCTCCTCCTCCTCCTCCTCTATTTCGTCCTCATCCTGCTCCTCCTCGTTTAGTAAGCGCCCAAGGCCGTTTAGTAAACGCCACTTGTCGGGTCCGGGTTCCGGGTGGTGTTTCCTCCCTTGTAGATGGGGTCGTAGGATCGCGCCGCATCGCCGATGTGTCGCCGATGAATCGGTGATGCATTGGCGACGTCAGCGATGCATCGGCGATGTCGGCGTGGAGAAGATCGGGCTCCACATCGGGCCGCATCGCCGATGCATCGGCGATACGGCGCGATCCTCCGACCACATCTACTCCGACCCCACCTGGCAGGCCTAGAGTCAGATCGGGCATGTCCTCGTACAGGTGGGTTGGGCGAGAAATTGAAGATACCCCGCAAATGTTCCTAAACAGTCAAGAATAATCATTTAAAAATGTGTCTCCCGACTATTATTTGACGATGTTTGAAGATCCCTCCTGCAGAGGGAAATGCCCGATGCACGCCCGGAGGATGGGAAGCCGGCCGCGGGGAAGGGGCCGAGAAAGCCGCAGATCGGGAGCGGCCAAGAGGGGGGTGTCCAAGAAGGGGGGGTGCAAATCATGACCGGCGGCATGTGCGCGGCCCAGCGGGGGGGCCAGGAACGTAATGAAATAAGAAGAGGCGCCATGAAATCTGGGGAACTATCATGGCCCACGCCATGATATCCCCCCCCCCCCTAGTCATCACCCCCCTCTTTTCCGCCCCCGAGCAGAGGAGTGCCCGCCTGATCTGCGCTTGCTGCCGACGGAGGCGCCCCGGGACGGCGCGCGGAGGCTCGGCCGCTTCACGCTCGGCCTGGGGCAGCCCAGGCTCGGCCGGGGCGAGTTCGCGATGATCTCCAGGTGGGAGGTCTGAATGGGCGGTCGGGCGACGACGACGACGACGACGACGACGACGACGACGACGGCGGCGACGACGACGGCGGCGGCGACGG
>CAUYUJ010006170.1:10000-55573 GCA_963575745.1 Prorocentrum cordatum
CATCATCATCATCATCACCATCATCATCATCATCATCATCATCATCATCATCATCATCATCATCATCATCATCATACGCATCATCGTCATCGTCATCGTCATCGTCATCTTCCATCTCGCCCTCCTAATGCTCCCCCTCCTCCTCCTCCCTTTCCTCCTCTCCCCAACCTCCTCCTCCTCCTCATCATCATCATCGTCATCATCATCGTCATCATCATCATCGTCATCATCATCATTATCAGCAGCAGCAGCAGCATCGTCATCAGCAACTACATCATCATGATCATCAGTATCATCATCACCATCACCACCATCATCATCAGCATCAGCATAACCATCATCACCATCAACAACATCATCATCAGCATCATCATAATCATCATCATCATCATCATCATCATCATCATCATCATCATCATCGTCATCGCCATCGTCAGCATCATCATCATACGCATCATCATCATGATCATCAGCAGTATCATGATCCTCATCATCACCATTATCATCATCAGTATCATCATCACAATGAGCATCAGCATCGACATCCTCGCCATCCTCATCCTCCTCATCCTCCTCATCATCATCGTCATCGTCATCATCATCAACAACAACATCACCATCCTCATCACCATCATCATAATAATCACCATCGTCATCGTTATCGTCATCGTCATCATTATCACCATCACCACCATCATCACCATCATCACCATCATCATCACCATCATCCTCATTATCATCAGCATCGTCATCATCATCATCACCATCATTATCATCATCATCATCATCATCATCATCATCATCATCATCATCATCATCATCATCATCATCATCTTCACCATCAGCATTATCGTCATCGTCATCGTCATCTTCCATCTCGCCCTCCTAATCCTCCCCCTCCTCCTCCTCCTCCTCCTCCCTTTCCCTCCTCTCCCCAACCTCTTTCCCTCGATCCCGCCCTCCCCGATAAACACTTCCTCCCTCTCGCACCCCCAAAGGCGTGTCGGTGGGGCGAGCCGCGCGCTTCGCCCGAGGCCTCCCCACCAGCTCAGATCCGGAAGCCCGCAAGGTGCAGCCGCCTCACGGATGGAGGGCGGGCGGCTCTCAAGATGCGGCTCTCGCCTCGGCGCCGCGCCCTCTCGCGCCTCAACGTCTGGCAGCAGCCTCGAGGGTGGAGGGCGGGCGGCCTCCTGCACGCGGCTCTCGCCTCAGCGCCGTGCGCGTTCCGCTCAGATCTTGTAACAGCTCTGTAAAAATACAGGGTGGGCGGTTTCCAACCCGTTTCGACCTCGCCTCAACGACGCGGGCACTCGTCTCAAAAGCCTGTAAGAGCTTCAAGGATGGAGGGCTGCTCCTTGTCAACATAGCGTGGTTCTCGCCTCAGCGCCGCGCTCATTCGTTTCAAAACTTCGCAGGAACACTGTCCGAAGTCGCAGCACCGGACACGCAACAGGACTGTCCGAAATCAGAACCTTCCCTCGAAGCTAAGCGAGCCCCCGTACCTGAGAGGACACAAGGGTCCACGTCGTTCATTTCTAATCGTGCTCATTTCTAATTGTGCTCGATTCTAATTGTTCCTGGCCCTCTAGTGGCCAGGAAGAGGCCCAGGATCGAACAATTAGAAATGAAAGGATGGTGGCCCCCCAAAAAATCAAAGAACTTTCGGATACTTAGAAATGAGCTATGTATAACTCGAGCTAAATGAGCCCCCGAACCCGAATGGACAGGAGGGTACTCTTGACCAGGGCCGCGACCTCCCCGCGGCGCGACGCGCCCAGATCGCCCGCGGTCCAAGCCACCGACACCCATGGAAGTCACAGGACACGAGGGCACCCTTGCCTTAGGTCGGGCGTGTCCCCCTACAGGCGGATTTCAGACGATTGTTTTTGAACAAAAAACTCAAACATACTAAAAACATGCTCAACAAATTGTCCCCATATTATGTCTATACTATTTTGGGACATTCCTCCTGTAGAGGGACAGCAGGGGACACGACGCGCGATGCACGGGACACGAGAGTAATTACACTTGGTGTGGCAGGGTCGACCTACCGATCCGGGCCGACTGCATCAGGGGTTCGTGTGGTTGAAATACCAGGAATGGTGCCCTGGGACGATTTAGGATTGTTGGGACGCAACGGTGACGTTGATTCGCGGCGCTGAAGTCCCAAGAATTATGTTTGGGCGCGATTGAGGGTTCTCAAACGGTTGTTTGCCAGCGGGGCACTTCCGGCAATGACAACAAATACTTGTAGTGGCCTATGAAGAGGTAGCTTCTAGGGAGGGTCTACTGCATTATCTTTGATGCGTCTTGGGTTTACACTCCTCCTCCACCGCCTCCTCCTCCTCCTCCTCCTCTTCCTCCTCTTCCTCCTCTTCCTCGTTCTCCTCCTCCCATCCATCATCGTCATGCTCCTCCCACTCCCCGCCCCTCCGACGTGCCGAGAGGCCTTCGGGCGTCCTCTGCAGCAGGAGCCCCCTGGAGGCCACTGCAGCCGCTGGAGGCCTCCGACTGCCTCACGCGGGCCAGAAGCACCCGAACCTCTCGATCCGCTTCCTCGTGCACTCCAACCTCGGCGGCCCACGCGGGGGAGAGGCAAAGGTCCCTTGGAGGCCAATGCAGCCTCTGGAGGCCCCCGAATGCCTCACGCGGGCCAGAAGCACCCGAACCTCTCGATCCGCTTCCTCGTGCACTCCGACCTCGGCGGCCCACCCCGGGGGAGAGGCAGGCCTTCCCGTCGAGGGTGCAGACGCTGCTTTGTCTCTTGGCCGGCGGGATCCTGACGGTCTCGTAAGGAGGAGGAGGAGGGAGGAGGAGGAGGAGGAGGAGGAGGAGGAGGAGGAGGAGGAGGAGGAGGAGGAGGAGGAGGGAGGAGGAGGAGGAGGAGGAGGGAGGAGGAGGAGGAGGAGGAGGAGGCCTTGTGAGTGAGAAGGCCTTCCTCCTCCCTCTCGCCTTCCCCCTCTCGGCGCGCCGCCGACCGACTCCTCTGCTGGCTCCTTCCTCCCCAACCGCCCGCGGCTCTGGTCCGCGCGCGGGAGCGAGCTGCGACACCCACCCGCGTCCGCGCCGGGTCCTGCCAGATGCGCCGCGCTGGGGCCAGACCCCCTCAAGAACAGGCCTCGCCACGCCCGGGGTTCGTTTTCGGCGTCCTCTTCTTCCTCGTCCTCGTCCTCGCCCTCGTTCTCCTCGTCCGCGAGCGGGCTGCGATTGCACGGCCCTGATCATCACGAGCTCCCCTGGGGCCACGCTTTGAGGCCCGGTGGGAGGTTCTCTTGGGTGAGCTCCTCGTCCCCGTCCTCCTCGACCTCCTCGTCGTCCTCCTCGTCCTCCTCGCCCCTTCGTCCCAGTCCTCGTTCTCCCCCGTCCTGCTCCTCTTCGCACTCCTGCTCCCATTCCCGCTCCTACTCCTGCTCCTACTCCTGCTTCTCATCCTCGTCCTCCACGTCCTCCTCCCTCCGCCCGACGCCTCTCTCGATCCTCCCCCCCTCCGCGTGGGCGACGGCGGGCGCGGGCCCTGCCAAACGCGACTCCTGGGAGGCGGCCAACCCCGCCCTCGCGCCAGGGGGCCGCCCGGCGCGTGCGCGCGCGCGCTCGGCTGGCCTGCTGCGCACGAAGCACGCGGCCGTGCCCGAGGTGATCACGAACATCGAGCTGCTCCGGCTGCCCTCCTGGCCGCGCTGCGCTGCCCTGGGTCGCCCCACTTCGCGCACCGCCGCCCCGCGACGCGCGACGCGCGATCATCCTCGCGCCTCCGCGCCCTCGCCTCGCCCCCGCTGTGCTCCAAAGCGACGGCCCCTTCTCCAGTGACTGGGGAGGGGGGCAGTCGCTCGGGCCCGGGGCCGCAGCGCGAGGAGCGCGATGATCTTCGCGCCCCCGCGGGGGGCCCAAGTTCTTGCACCCTGGATACCAGCCGCATCGGAGGAGGAGGAGGAGGAGGAGGAGGAGGGGGGAGGAGGGAGGAGGGAGGAGGAGGGAGGAGGGAGGAGGGAGGAGGGGAGGGAGGAGGGGAGGGGGAGGGGGAGGAGGAGGAGGAGGAGGAGGGGAGGAGGAGAAGGAGGAGGAGGGAGGAGGAGGAGGAGGAGGGAGGAGGAGGAGGAGGGGAGGAGGAGGAGAGGGGGAGGAGGAGGAGGAGGAGAGGGAGGAGGAGAGGAGGAGGAGGGAGGAGGAGGAGGAGGAGGAGGAGGAGAAAGAGGAGGAGGAGGAGGAGGAGGAGGAGGGAGGAGAAAGAGGAGGAGGAGGAGGGGGAGAGGAGGAGGAGGGGAGGAGGAGGGAGGAGGTAGGAGGAGGAGAGAGGAGGAGGAGGAGGAGGAGGGAGGAGGGGAGGAGGAGGAGGGAAGGAGGGAGGAGGGATGAGGGAGGAGGGAGGAGGGAGGAGGGGAGGAGGAGGTGAGGAGGGAGGAGGGAGAAGGGAGGAGGAGGAGGAGGAGGAGGAGGGGAGAGAGTAGGAGGAGGAGGAGGAGGGGGGACCGCACATTTTTTGAGGACCGCGCGAATTTCTCGGGTCGGCGCTTAGACCCCCCCCCCCCGCCTGGCGTGCGGAGCGCCGCCAGGGGACTCCAGCACCAATCCGCGAAGGAAGTCTGCGAGGAGCTCCGAACGTTTATGCACATGCCTGGCTGTGCTCTCCGAGAATCGCACAAGAATCTGTACCCTCCCGCGTCCCCCGCCGGTCCTGCTGTGTCCTGGCGCTTGCCCAGCGGTTGTCGCGTGCTTGTCCCGCCGTCAGTGGCTCGCCGCGTTTGCCCAACGGCTGGAAGATATACAGATAGCACGACCGATGGATAGATATTGAGAGCGATCGTCGAGTGTGAGATTGATTGATGGATAGTGGGGCCCACCTACATCAATATGTATGTACACATGGAAGACACAGTGACACCAACATCTAATGATGACTGATAGTACTCTCTATAGGTCTACAATGAGACCGCTAGGATATGCTGTGCCAGAATAGCGCGCGCTCAGAGCTGAGTCGGCTCCGACGACAATGCCCATAGACATTGCAAGAACCCCAAGATACCAACCCTGAGATCCGACGTTACGAAAGGATATGCAACACCGCGGAAAAGCACAACAGGAGCCCTGGACCCCCTTTGCTTGTAGACTCTTCGAGCCAAATCGATCTGTGATCGTCCTGAGCCGAAGCCGGGCGAAAACGCCTGGCGTTAGATCGGGCACGTCTCCCTACAGGCGGATTTCGGAGGAACAGTTAGGAATAGTCCGAAAAAAGCAAACATAACCAGAAGATGCTCAACAAATCGTCTCCACACTATTCTTTGGATTTTCTTCATATTCCTCCTGTAGAGGGACAGGCCCGATTGGAGCCTGGCGTACAAACACTGCAGCGCCCCGATCCCAGGGAAGCACAAGACTGCTCGGCGTCTGGGCTTTTTGCTCGAAAGCCACCACAGTGCCGCCCCCAGCGCTCACGGAGCGGACACGAACATCGAAATGCACACTGCTGTCGCGATTTTTCGCGAGATGGGTTGCTTCGGGCTAAATCTAGGTCGGGCGTGTCCCCCTACAGGCGGATTTTGGGCGAGAAATGCAAAATACGCAAAACAAAAAAAACACAATAGACACACCGAAATAGTCCAAAGATAATCAAAACTAGTCCCTGGACTATTATTTTAACTATTTTTGAACATTCCTCCTGTAGAGGGACAGGCCCGACTTAAGGCTAAATGCAAGAGTGAACCTGGGTAAGAGTGACCTTTGGTGCGCGGCTTTTCGGAGGCCGCGGGGGGGCCAAACACAAGCGCGCAAGACGCCACTGCCGCCTCGCGCTCGGCGATCGGGGAACCCCACTGGGCCCGCACCAGAGGGCACTCTGGCGAAAGGCCACTCTTACGTCTAGTCGATGCTTTCGCGAAGGGCCCATGAGGACGCCGGGCAGTGAGGTCGTGCGAGAAAGCCTCGGGACGCGTGGGAGGGCTCCGAGGATCCAGTGGACTGCCCAAGTCACTGCGAAGATGGCCGAGGAGGGCACCAAATAGACAAGCAAGCGGGCCAAACACTTACTTTTGGACGTTTGGGAGTAGGCACTTTGCGAGTAGTGGAATGTGCTCGGTGACCAGAAGTTCCAGATGAGCCTGAGATCTGTGCGTGGCAATCGTTTCATGCCGGGCATTTCTGTCTGGTTCGTGCCCCAGGACCATCACATGTGAGGGAGGTGGCTCTCAGAGGGATGCGACATACAGACATACACACTCAGGACACACACCCAGCCAGACGTACACACAGACACGCCCACAGACCATTCAAGACAGAAGTGTTGCGATCTTTCTCTTCCTCTCTCTCTCTCTTTCTTTTTTGAATATCTCTCTCTCATCCTCCAAACCTGTCTCTCCCTGACTCAGCCTTCCTCTCTCCAGCCTTCCCTTTTTCCTTGTACTCTCACTGTTCCTCTTCGTCTTCCTACTTCTCATTCCTGCTCCTCCTCCTCATTCTCATCACCATCCTTATGCTTCCCCTCACACACACACACCATCATCCTCCACGTCCTCCCCAGTCACTCCTCTGTCCTCCTCCTCCTCCTCCTCCTCCTCTTCCTCATTCCTCTCTCCTCCTCCTCCTCCTCCTTCCTCCTCCTCATCCTCCTCTTCCTCCTCTTCCTCCTCTTCCTCCTCCTCCCTCCTCCCCGTTACCTACTCACTCCTCCTTCCTCCCTCCTCCCTCCTCCCTCCTCTCAAGCAACTTGGGCTCGAGCATTTTGCCGAGCCAGCCCCTGTCCTGTGTCTCCATGGGGTGCTTGGGGAACCGCACTTCGGTGCACCAGCTGTGAGCTTCTAGTGTTGACCAGAAACGGCGGAAGACATCTCCATTACATTCCCTTGTAGCGATGAGTGGGAGTTCCACTATTTCCAAAGTGTGGTCGCAATGCAATGGGTGCGGAATTGTTGAAGGGAACGATCGACTCCTCATGAATCACTCGTGCTGCAATCATTGCAACCGAAAAGTCAAACTTCATGTTCCTAGACCGGGGAGAGGGCAAGGCAGCAACCATGTGTCAAAGGATGGGGCCAGCTCCTGGCAGTCAGTGTGTGGAAGGACGCCGACCAAAAGCACACGCAGGCGATTGCCGCGGTGGTCCGCTTGCAGGATGGCCTCACGATCGCGGTCGAGAAAGAGAAGGTAGCAGCCCAGGCGTTCGCTGAGGCGGAGCGTATGAAGAAGGCTGCTGCACAGGCCCTCGCGCAGGCGGAGGGGGTCGGTGGCGTGGCCAGTCCTTCTCAGCACGGGCCGCAGCCGAGGTTCCAGGTCACCTGGGACGACGAGTTGTTCCTGCGAGGAGACCGAGAGGAACGAGCTGCATAATGTCCCCGAGGTTCTCCAGAAGGACCTGAGTGAGTTAGCGTCCAAGAAGACCCACATCTCCAAGATGCCAGACAAGGCTGCGGAGGTCAGGAAGAGCGTCAACGATCGACTGGCCGAACATCGCGGAGCCAAGGAGGGTGGTGCGACTGCCGCAGGGACTAGAAGTCAGGGCAGTGCTGGTGGAGCCGATGGCACCACGGCAACGGCGCCTGGCGCTTAGGCAGCCCCGGCAGCGGAGGAGAGCGAGGACATCACGGCCGAGCGCATCGCCAAGGAGGCGGAGCGGCTGTCGCCGACCAAGGTCGCGGCCCAGAGGGCGGCGCTGGTGGCGCGGAAGGAGAAGCAGGGCAAGGCCATGGGCAAGGGCTTGTCCAACCACAAGGGCAAGGCTGCTGCCGCCGCCGCCGCCGCCAAAAAATCACGAGCTGTGACTCGGCACCGCTGGGGCGGTGCCAGAGGGCGCTGGGCATGCAGCTGGTGAAGGTTCATTCTGCTTCGCGAGTGTCACGGCCAAGGGAGAGAAGAGCTGGCAATTCTTGGCAGCCAAGAGCTTCGATTCCGTCGGGGCATGGGAGACTCACGTTGACTAGTCCAGTCTAGCTTCAAGCTCTGGGACAAGAAAAACAGGGTACGCGTGCGAAGAAGAACAATGCTTCAGCAGTTATGGCGAGCCGTTCCAACGAAGGCGGTGAGTGGAACATGGCAAAGAAGCGCTTCCAGATTCAATCGTTCTTCAATAAGACCGCCACGATGCGCCTGCGAGCACCTGGGCATCCCCATCTCGATGGATGTCAACCAGATTTATTGGTGCACATGAAAAGGTGCTGCGTGGTCATCGTCGCTGTCTACGACCATCCGAGCGTCAGGTTCAGAGCAGAGAACGTTCTATGCTTCCAGAAGTTGAGGGGCCATGGTCAACTCCTGTCAGTTCCCTTCGCGGTCGGCGATGTCAACGTCAAGGCCACGCTCATGCAACAGTCCAAGTTGGTCGCGAAACTTAAGTTGCCCGACCATTCTGGAGCCCAATGTCAGCGTCACGTGCGATGCGGGCAAGGAAGGACCAGTCATCGACTACGTCATCTGCAGCGCCAGCGCTCGTTCCTACATCTGCGGTGGAGTCCATGGAGCACTTGATGTGCCCTGGAAACCACGTGTTGGTCTTCGATGTCAGTTTCGATCGTCGCACGTCTGCTGGTGTACCACACTCCTTGCCTCAGGTCACCCGACCCAAGGCGTTGCCGCAAGAAGGATCGAAATCCGGCCGTGCACGCCAGGAGCAGGCCGAGGACTATGCTGCGCCCCTCGTACTTAAGGACCAAATCCCAGAAATCATTCCGAGCACGCGGAAGAGTGTCGAAAGAGTGCCAAAAGAGTGTCGCAACAGTGTCTCCCAGGGCCCGACACGTGAAAACCCTCGCGTTTCGGTGTTTTTTTGCTCTGGTGCTCGAACTTCTTATTCTTGCTGGTGATCAAGGCTAGAAGTAGGCTGGAACATCACAAGCCGAGGGAACAAAAAAACAGCCACCCCTCTCGGACGGCCACGGCCCACGCGCGCCGGCGGGTCCTCGATGATTATCTCCCCGGGCAGGAAGATGCGGTCCGTCGCGCTGGCGGCGAGGTCCAGGAGGAACGACCTGGGGGGGCGGGCGCGGAAAGGGCGAGAAGGGGAAGGAAGAGTGGGAGGCCTGGAAATGGGCACCAACACCAATACAGGGGGCTGCCTCCACAGGGGGGAAATAATCCTAGATTTCGGTGTTGGTGGTGATAGTTCGGTCACGTTGGCAGCCATAAGATTACCACCATCACCGAGATCGGGATCTTCGTCCCTCGGTGGAGGCACACCACCGATATTGGTGTTGGTGTCAACCTGTAGGCCTGCGAAAGAAGATGAGGATGGCGAGGTGAGGAAGAAATAGGCATGAGTGGGAGGCAGGACGGGCGGGCAGGAAGTAAGGCAGGAAGGAACGGATGAAGGAGGGATTGCAAGGGGGGAGACCGTGACGATACTGATCAGCATACGAAAGAGAAAGAAAGAGAGAGAGAAAGAGAAAGAGAGAGAGAAAGAGAGAGAGAGAGAAAGGGAAACATCTATACACATAGAGAGAAGGGACGGAGGAATGGATGGAGGCAAGGAGGCGGTGAGGGGAGCAAGGAGCATGCTGGCTGGCGGCCCGAAGGGGCGGCGCGCGCATCCTCGGGTCAGCTGCTTTTCACGGGCCTGCCCGGGCGGGAGGACTCCTCCCGCGACGGGCAGTGCCCGCGCGGGGCACCGTGCCTCCAGGCTGGACAATCCGTGATGGAGGGCACAAAGAGGCGCGCCGGCAGAGAGCCCGCAGCGCTCCGTCCGGGGAGGGAGGGGGGGGGCGAATGGGGGCGAAGGGGGCCGAAGGGCTCGGGCGGAGACGGGGGGCTGAGGGGCCGAGGGGACGGAACCGCAGAGAGGTGGGGGGGGGGCAGGGAGGAGGAGGAGGAGATTACCAGGAGATTACCACTGAGGACCAGTGTCCTTGCTACTAAAGAAGATGTGCACCCACATCAAAGAAGAGATCGGGCCACTTCAGGCGCCCCCTGGGGGCACGGGTGCAGGCCCTTGGAAATTCGCACGAGGTTACACTGACCCTTCTTGGACCGCGCCGCACCCGTGGCGGCGGGCCCGCAAGGCCGCGAGAGGTGGCGTCCGTCAAGGGTCGCAGTGAAACCACATAACATACAAAATTTTAAACTCATGTGATCCCAGGACCAAATCTGATGTCCGGGGTCAACCTTTCGGCCCCCCACCCACACCGTCCCCGACTCCCGCCGAATGGTGACGGAGGAGGAGGCGGAGGAGGAGGCGGAGGAGGAGGAAGAGGAGGAGGAGGAGGCGGAGGAGGAGGAGGAGGAGGCGGAGGAGGAGGAGGGTCAGAGGGCGGGGGTCGAAGGGGAGGGGGCCGCAGAGAGTCCCCCCACAGCCCCGCCAGCAGAGCAGCGCGCGCGAAGCACCACCGCAGACTGGCAGCCGAGGAGGGGGAGCGCAGACACTCCCAACGGAGCTGGGGGGGGGAGAGCCTTCTCTTTTTCTTCCTCCTCCTCTTCCTCCTCCTCCTCTCCTCTTCCTCCTCCTCCTCCTCCTTCTCTTCCTCCTCCTTTTCCTGTTCCTCCTTGTCCTCCTCCTCTTTTTCCTCGTCCTCCTCTTCCGCCTCCGCCTCCGCCTCCGCCTCCGGGGAGCGGCGGGTGGGCTCTGTCCCAACCCAGCAGGGTCCCCATTTGCAGGGCACGGCGGAGGGAGCAGCGCTGCCGGGAGGGAAGGGGAGAGCGGGGAGAGGCAAGAGGGGGAGAGCCCCCGGAGGGAGAGGGAGGGAGGGACGCAGAGAATGGGGGAAGGAGGCCCAGCCCAGACCAGCCCAATACAGCAAGAAGCGACTGAGAGGGAGGGAGGGTGGGAGGGGAGGGAGGAGGTAGGGCGACAACCACCGAGGGCCACCATGAGCCCCTGGGACCGCCCAGAAGCATAGAGGGTGGAGCCGGAGGAAGGAACAGCACGATGACATTGAGGGAGGAAAGGAACGGGGGCAGGAGGAAGAGGAGGGACGATAGAAGGGGGAGAGGCGAGAGCAAGGGAGGAAGAACTGGCAGGAGAGAAAGAGAGAGTGAGGGGGACTGCGAGGGTGAGTGTGTTTCTCTTTTGCCCCAACTCTGCTCTCTTCGGCTGGGTTCGCCCGTGACCCAAGAGAGCGCCGCCTTGGTTTGAGCGCGATCGTCACACGTGCGATTACAATCTAATTATGCTGGCGCGTCTGTCTGCCTACGACCAGCTCTTGACGGGGGTGATGGATCAATAGCTGACCCCGCTCCGGATCAATGTCTGACCATATTCTGGATCAGTATACGCCCACTCCGGATCAGTAGACGTTCGATACAGTGCGGGCGCTGCCGCAAGAAACCCTCGCAAGAAACCCAACCCTGAGACCCCGCGCGCGAGGGGCACCGGAGGGGAAACCTGGAGCACCCTGAACGCAGCAGCTCCTTCAACAGCCGCGGGAAGTCGCCGCGCAGCGCGAGGAGCAAAGAAACCCAGGATACCCTGACGAAAAGCATATGGCTTCTTGATGCGCGCCCCCACTGTATAATTCCAGATCGATGAGCAACAAGTTCGAGATCAATCAACAAGAGCGCTTCCCAAGCCAAACAGCGCTTTTTAAAGCCGTTCCAAATGCTCTGGACGTCCAGGGGCTGCGTGGGAACCTGCGCAAGCCCTCACGGCTTCGGGCCTTATTTGTGTTTGCTCTCCAATGGCCCCGCTGCTCTTTCCGCATTCCCAAAATTGATTTCCGTCTCGTCCCGTGGCCCTGCTGCTCTCTCTCTCTCTCGCTCTCTGTCTCTCCCGTGGCGGCCCCCAATGGTCTTTCCCGTGGCCGCGTTGGCTCCCAACAGTTTCGTGTTTATGTCCATTTGCTTTCCCGTGGCCTTGCCAATCTCTCGACGGTGTCTGGCTTCACTTCCGTTTTCTCTCCCGTGGCCCCGCTCTCCTCTCGACGGTCCCAGGTGTCATTTCCGGTTGGTCTCCCGTGGCCCCGCTGCTCTCTCAACTGTTTGCAGCCCTCCCGTGGCCTCGCTCTTCTCTCTTGCGGATGCATTTCCGTTTGCTTCCTGTTGGCTCCCACATGTCTCTCAACGGTTTCAAACTCAATGATGTTCGGTTGTTCGTGGCCACTTCGCTCTCTTCACGGTTTCAGGCTTTATTCGCATTCGCTCTCCCGTGTCCTTACTGGCCTCAACCTCCACTTCCGTTTGCTCTCCTGCAGCCGTGCTGGTTTCTGCACGGCCCGTTCAGAACAACCACGGCCCGTGCAAATACTGATCCATAAAAGTGTCAGATACCGATCCGGAATGCAGCCACATATTGATTCGCACGCCTCCCACCAGGCGTTCGTTCAACGCTGCGGAGGAGAGAAAAAATGAGGGTGGAAATGGGTGAGTGGGTGGGTGATAGTGGGTGAAATGTGAGGAAGGACGGAAGGGAAAGAGGGAGAGGAGGTAAAAGAGGGAGAAGAGGTGGACGAGGGAAGGAGGCGGATGGAACAAAAGAGAGGGACAAATACACAGAGAGAGGGAGAGGGAGAGGATGGTTAAGATAGAGGAAGGGGGATGGATTGAGGGAGGGAGGGAAGGAGGGAGGGAGGGAAGAGGGATGGAGGGATGGAGGGAGAGATGATGTGAGGAGGAAGAGGAGGAGGAGGAGGAGGAGGAGGAGGAGGAGGAGGAGGAGGAGGAGGAGGAGGAGGGGGAGAAGGAGTAGGAGGAGGAGGAGGAGGAGGAAAGAAGAGGAGAGGAGGAGGAGGAGGAGGGAGGAGGGAGGAGGGAGGAGGGAGGAGGAGGAGGAGGAGGAGGAGGAGGAGGAGGAGGAGGGGAGGAGGAGGAGGAGGAGGAGGAGGAGAGAGAAGGAGCGACGAGGAGGAGGAGGAGGAGGGAGGAGGAGGAGGAGGAGGAGAAGGAGGAGGAGGAGGAGGAGGAGGGAACGACCTGGGGAACTCGCGCAGGAAGGACGATCTCTCCATCATCTCCTCGGCGGCGCGGGGCTTTGGGGGGGGGGGGGGAGCGCATCTTCCCCGCGTGGCCCACGGGCCGCGGGGGACACTCCACCCTCGGCGCCCACCCTCCTCCTTGGAGTGCCTCCTCCCTTCTCCTTCCCCGTCTGCTTCCCTTCCTCCCTGCGCCCTCCTCCCTCCCTTCCTCCTTCCCCTCCTCCTCCTTCCCTTCCTCCTTCCCTCCTTCCTCCTCCCTCCTCCCTCCTCCTTCACTCCTCCCTCCTCCTCCCTTCCTCCTCCTCCTTCTCCTGCCTGCCCCTCGGTGCCCCCCTGGAGGGACGACTCCTCCAGGCTCCTGCTCCTTTCCGGTCCTCTTCCTTATCAGCAAAACCCCATCACCATCACCACCATCATCATCCTTATCACCACCGACATCACCATCACAGTCACCAGCATCACCATCACCATCAGCATCACTATCATCACAATCACCCCGACCAGCACACTCACCATCACCATCACCATCACCATCAACATGAGCATCACCATCACCATCACCATCACTATCATCATCATCACCGCCATCTCCATCACCACCATCAACATCATCACCATCATCATCATCATCATCATTATCATCATCACCACTATCATCATGAGCAGCATCAGCATCACCATCACCATCACCACCATCACCATCACCATAATTATCAACAGCATCATGATCATCATCATCATCATCATCATCATCATCATCATCATCATCATCATCATCATCATCAACACTACCATCGTCACCACCACCACCATAAGCCTCATCACCACTATCATCACCACTACTATCACCAGCATCACCATCATCATCATCATCATCATCACCATCATCATCAGCATCATCATCATGATCAGCATCAGCATCATCACCATCAGCTTCGTCGTCATCATCATTATAATCATCAACATCAACTTTTCATTACCACCATCATCATCAGCATCAGCAGCATAAGCAGTATCATCTTCATCACTCTCACAAATGATAAGTATTATCGTCCCTCCTCTTCCTCCTCCTCCTCCGACGCCCTGCTGTGAGGCTGGGAAATGCCCCTCCCATATAAACGACGTCTACAGGCTCCCCCTTCTTCTCCTCCTCCTCTTCCTCCTCCTCCTCCTCCTCCTCCTCCTCCTCCTCCTCCTCCTCCTCCCCCTCCACCATCTCCATCTTCTTCTGCTCCTTCTCATCCTCCTCATCCTCCTCCAAGTTAGGAGACAGCTCCTGGGAGGTCTTTGCAAGAACGCTTGAGGGCGATCAAGCCGTCTCAAAACGCAACGAAGCCGGATGTGCCCACGCGAAGCCCAAGACTCAAGCCGGATGCAGCGGGACTGCACACACAACGCCGCGGGATCGCGTCGGCTCTCGACCACGGCTCTGCCAGCGCCGATGCCGAGGTCCACCCCCCAGGAGATGCATCCGAATGAAAAACGCGGCCGCATCCTGCATGGCGGAGATGGCGGGGTTGGAACCTGAGCGGAGGAGGAGGAGGAGGAAGAGGAGGAGGAGGAGGAGGAGGGTGAGGGAGGAGGAGGAGGAGGAGGAGGAGGAAGACGAGGAGGAGGCGGAGGAGGAGGAGGAGGAGGAGGAGGAGGAGGAGGGCCTTGCGCGAGATGCCATGGCGACCTCGCGCGGGTGGCTCTCGCGGGCAGCCAGGGCGGAGCGCTGCCCTGGAGACGAGAGCCTATCACGCGCGACCCTTTGCGCGGGGCAGCTCGCGCGCCAACCGTCGGCGAAGTCGAGCCCGTCTTTCTTAGGGGAACAAGCAATGGCATAACCATAAAGACTCGGAGGTCCGCGCGGATCTCTCGGATCGGCGCTGGACCCCCTCCCTGGCGCGCGGAGCGCGCCAGGGTCGGCGCCGGAGGCGCCGCCAGGGGGGTCCAGCGCGGAGCCGGGAAATCCGCGCGGACCTCCGCTGAACTGATCCCTGAACTAATCTATGAATAAATTGATGCATGAACTGATCGTTGTTTTTAATACAAAATCCCTGCATTTTTAATACATGATCCGCACGCGGAGCATGTATAAAAAACGGCACTGTACGCGCGACCCTCCACGTGAAGCTCGCGCGCGAACGTCGGCGAAGTCGAGCCCGTCTTTCCGCGCCGCGCGCCTGTCTTGACGTTCCCCGTGGGGCCGCCGGGCAGGCCCGCCACGCTGGCCCCGGTCGGAGGAGGAGGAGGAGGAGGAGGAGGAGGAGGAGTAGTAGGAGGAGGAGGAGGACGAGGGAGGAGGGAGGAGGAGGGGAGGAGGGAGGAGGAGGAGGAGAGGACGAGGGAGGAGGGAGGAGGGAGGAGGGAGGAGGAGGGAGGGAGGAGGAGGAGGAGGAGGGCACCTGTCTTGACGTTCCCCATGGGGCCGCCCGGCAGGCTCGCCACGCTGGCCCCGGTCTTGACCGGCCCCATCGGCGGAGCGCCCTCCGCCGCGGGGGCGTCGGGGCGGCGCAGCAGCCCCGCCCTGCACTGGTCGCTGATCATGGCCAGCACCTTCGGGATTCGCGGGCGGAGAGCGGCATATGACAACCTGTTCTGCCGTTGGGGACGCCTGCCCCCCGGGCCGCCTGGGAGAATGTGACGACCTGCGGTTTTCGGAAGATTGTGAAAGATTTGACCGATCGTTATGGAAACGCAAATGTTCATTGCCCGTAGCTGGTCATGGCGCGCTTTGTGCTGCAATTTTTAGGGCTATAGCTGCAGCACAGCTCTCGAAATTTAGGAGCAACTGGGCTGTAAAGTTTGTACCATAACAGTGTCACGTTGGGTAGAATTTGTTCAGCCGCCCTGGGACAGGCGCCCCCGATCGAGGAGTAGCGACTTGGATTCCACGAGCATGCTCTAGCATAATAAAGGTTCCTACATGGTCATAAGAGCTGGAGGTTGGAGACCTCTGCCGGCCTTGCTTATGAGGTTGCTGTCCGTTCCTACCTTGCTGATGAGGTTGCCGCTCATTCGGCTGCTGCTGAAGTCGCCGGGGCTGCCCATGCTGCGGCCGGTGGTCATGTCGTCGTTGCTGTCCACGTGGTTTTTTATGTTGTGGCGGCGTGGTGCGGCTGCTGCTCGTGCTGCCTGCCGTTGCTGTTCAAGTGGTTGTTATGCTGTTGTGGCTGCTGTTGTGAATATGACTGTTGATATGTTGATACTGTTCTTGTCATTCCAGAACTGATGCGAGTCAGGCTGATGCTGCTACTGATCCTCATACCGTTGCTCATGTCGTCGTTGCTGTTCCTGCGATTATGTTGTTATTGCTGCCGTTATGCGTGTTGTTTTCGTATGGCTCTTCCTGCTGCCATTTTCATGCGGTTCTTGAAGATGTTGCCAGTACCTTTCATGTGGCTGCTCTGTCATCGTTGCTGGCGCGGCTGTTCCCCGAGTGTGATCTAGCAGAACTGAATCTCTGTATACCTGCCATCAAGACTTGCGTCATCGGAGACCCCTGCTGGCTCTGTGGGCCAGCTGTGGGAACGCGGCGACCCTCACAAGGATGGCGCCTGGCTGGTGGGCCGGAAACCTCTACAGTTAAGTCGGGCGTGTCCCCTTACAAAGGGATTCTCGACGAACAATAAAAACATTCAAGAAATACTCCCAAATGGTCAAAAAATACTGGGAGCCGGCGGTAAACCGTCAACCTTGGTTACCGCCGGGAACTCGTAGAGTTTCCTCGTGCAATGCGGGCGCAGCAATCTCGCATTCCGCGCGCGCGAGGGTGCCGTTTCATGGAGGAGGACTGGAGGAATAAAAGAAAAGAGGAGAAAACAGATGAAGGAGGGTGAGCAAGAGAAGGAGGAGAAGGAGGAGGAGCAGGAGGAGCAGAAGGAGGGGAAGGATCAATAAAGGCATTGTCATCTCTGAAGAAAAAACAGAGTACGAATAGTTTTCTGGTTCCAAATCTGGAAGCGTGACGAGTTCGGGCATCTAGATACTTGATTGTAGCGCGTCTGATCATTTCCATCCAGCTCAGTCGCTCATCTGCAGCTCGAGTTATCTCAATACACTTACCATCATCTCTCGACAGAGTGCGAATAGTTGTTCAGACCGAACTCTGGTAGCAGACCGGGTTTGGGCGTATAGCTACTATAAACTAGCGCATTTGATTTTTTCTTTTGACTGATGTGACAAACAGCTCTGTAGCTCATCTCTAGCTCCATTTCAGTCGAGAAACCCATCACCATCTCGTAAAAATGCAGAGCACAAGTAGTTTTTTTGACCCAGCTCTGGTAGCAGACCGAATTCAGGCATCTAGATACTTCAGACTAGCGCGTCGGATGATCGTCTTTCGACTGCTGTGCCAAACAGGTATGTAGCTCATCTGCAGCTCGAGTTCAACCAAGAAACTCACCATCATTTCGAAAACAAAAAAAAACCGGGTACGAATAATTTCGCGGACTCAGTTCTGGTAGCAGACCATCTTCAGACATGTAGATACTTCAGACAAGCCCGCCTGACGATTCTACATGGATTGGGTGCGCCTACCAGCTCAGTAGCCGATCTCCCGCGCGAGTTTAATGAAGAAAACCATTTACATGTCTAAACAATTAGCAGCGTACGACAGTTTTTCGGACCCAGCTCTGGAAGCAGACCGACTTCGGGCATATAGATACTCGAGACTGGCGCTTCCGATGATTTCCTTTTCGATTGCTCTGACGAGCAGCTCTGTAGCTCGTCTCTAGCTCGAGTTAAGTCCAGAAAACCATCACCATAAGAAAATTGCAGAGTACGAATAGCTTTTCGGACCCAGCTTTGGCGGCAGGCCGAGTTCGGGCATCTAGATACTGTAGACTAGCGCGCCTGATGATTCTCTTTTGACTGCTGTGCCAAACAGCTCTGCTGCTCATCTGCAGCTCGAGCTATCTGAAGAAACTCATCAGCATCTCCAAGAAAATTATCAGAGTACAAATAGTTTTGCGGGCCCAGTTCTGGTAGCAGACCGAGTTCATACAGCTAGATACTTGAGACGAACGCGCCTGATGATTCTAGATGAATTAGGTGTGCATGCCAGCTCTGTAGCTCATCTACAGCTCGAGTTAAGTTGAGAAAACCGACAGCACCTGTTAAGATGGCACTGAACAGCCGATCCCGCCTGAGTGCTTTTTGGCAGTAGTAGGTACCCGATCGAGCTGAGATTCAGATGGCGAGCGGGAATAAGATCGAATATGGAAGGAACAAATACTAGAGCTCTAACGAATGGTTGAATTTCGAGAAATCGAATTTAAACCAAGCAGAATTATGCAATATTTCCGTCGAAATGTTTTTGCCAACTAGCCCCCCAGCGCGCCGGAATTACTCTTCTAGCTTCGCCGCTAACGCTCTTAGGGAAGCTCTACGAGTCACTCCAAAAATAGTCCCCAATTTCTTGACTAGTTCTGGTGTATTATACATTTGTTGGTCGAGAATCCCCTTGTAGGGGGACACGCCCGACTTAACTCTACAGGCCCTCTGGGCCGGTTGCGGGCCGGGCGCCCTGGCCCTCGAAGAGCGGCGGCTCTCACAAAAGATGGCGCTCCTCCCAGCGGGCTGGAGGGCTCTGTCGGCTGTGTGGGCCAACTGTTGACAACCTGCCAAACCACCCCAGCCCAACCCGAAGACTCGCATTTCGCCCGGATTTCGGGTTGGTGGGGGGGGTACGGACTCCATACGTGTTTTCCCAATGCTCCCCGAACCCCCCCCTCTGGAAGTGGAGGGCAACTTGGGGCCTTCGGGTTGGGTTGGGGTGGCTTGGTGGGCGGCCAACTGTGGGCCAGGCGCTTCGGCCTCCGAAGGAGGGCGGTTCTCACAAAAGGATGGCGCCCCTCCTTGCGGGCCCGAGGCCGTCGCCGCCTCCGTGGGGCCGGTTGTGGGCTCGGCGCAGTGATCCCTTCGAAAGCTGGCGACCCTCACGCGGATGGTGGCGCTTCTCCCGACGGGCTGGAGGCCTCTGCCGCCTCTGGGGGCCAGCCGTGGGCCGGGCGCTTCGGCCCTCGAGGCAGGGCGACTTGCACAAAGAGATGGCGCCCCTCCTGGTGGGCAGGAGGCCTCCGCCGCCTCTGTGGGACGGCTGCGGGCCGGGCGCCTCGGACGCCGAAAAGTTATCCTGGCGAAGGTCCCAACCATATGCAGTTGTGGGTACCGTAATTGTGAATATCTGCTTCGGTGAAGCTCCCTATGGGGCCACGAAGCGCCGCACTGGGCGGGGGGGAACGCTGTACTGTGCGGGTGGTGTGCCGAATTGGGTTTCCGGGACGCATGCGGACGGTCCCACTGAGGGCTTCGGTGGAGCTCCCTTTGGGGCCACGAAGCGCTCTACTGAGTGAGTGAAAATGCCAAACTGGGTTTCCGGAGCGCATGCGGACGGTCCCACTGGGGGCTTCGGTGGAGCCCCCTATAGGGCCACGAAACGCGGCACTGCGCGGGTGAAAATGCCAAATTACATTTGCCGGACGCATACAGACGGTGGCACCGGGGCCTTGGGTGGAGCCCCGTATGGGGCCACGAAACGCTGCACTGGGTGAGCGAAAATGCCAACTTGGGCTTCCGGGACGCATGCGGACGGGGCACTGGGACCTTCGGTGGAGCTCCCTATGGGGCCACGAAACGCTGTACTGGGTGTGCGGGACGCATGCGGACGGTAGCGCTGGGACATTCGGTGGGGCCCCCTATGGGGCCACGAAACGCTGTACCGGGCGTGCGGGACGCATGCGGACGGTAGCGCTGGGACCTTCGGGGGGCTATGGGGCCACGAAGCGCTGTATTGGATGGGTGAAACGCAGGGAGGAGGGGGAGGAGGGCCACGAAACGCTGTACTGGGTGTGCGGGACGCATGCGGATGGTAGCACTGGGACCTTCGGTGGAGCTCCCTATGGGGCCACGAAGCGATGTACTGGGCGTGCGGGACGCATGCAGACGGTAGCACTGGGACCTTCGATCCCTATGGGGCCACGAAGCGCCGTACTGGGTGGGTGAAACGCAGGGAGGGGGGGGAGGAAGGCCACGAAACGCTGTACTGGGTGCGCGGGACGCATGCGGACGGTAGCACTGGGACCTTCGGTGGAGCTCCCTATGGGGCCACGAAGCGCTGTACTGGGTGTGCGGGACGCATGCGGACGGTAGCACTGGGACCTTCGGTGGGGTTATAGGGCCACGAAGCGCTGTATTGGATGGGTGAAACGCAGGGAGGAGGGGGAGGAGGGCCACGAAACGCTGTACTGGGTGTGCGGGACGCATGCGGACGGTAGCACTGGGACCTTCGGTGGGGTCCCTATGGGGCCACGAAGCGCTGTACTGGGCGTGCGGGACGCATGCGGACGGTAACACTGGGACCTTCGGTGGGTGGGGCTCCCCATGGGCACGAAACGCTGTACTGGATGTGGGAAACGCAAGGAGGGAGGGGGAGGAGGGCCACGAAACGCTGTACTGGCACGCATGCGGACGGTCGCACTGGGACCTTCGTGGGGCTCCCTATGGGGCCACGAAACTGTACTGGGTGGGTGAAACGCAGGGAGGAGGGGGAGGAGGGCCACGAAACGCTGTACTGGGTGTGCGGGACGCATGCGGACGGTAGCATTGGGACCTCCGATGGAGCTCCGTACGGGCCCACGAAACGTTGTACTGGGTGTGCGGGACGCATGCGGACGGTAGTAGCACTGGGACCCTCGGTGGGGTTCCCTATGGGGCCACGAAGCGTTGTACTTGGTGGGCGAAACGCAGGGAGGAGGGGGAGGAGGGCCACGAAAACGCTGTACTGGGTGCGCGGGACGCATGCGGACGGTAGCGCTGGGACCTTCGGTGGGGCTCCTATGGGGCCACGAAACGCTGTACTGGGTGTGCGGGACGCATGCGGACGGTAGCACTGGGACCTTCGGTGGGGCTCCCTATGGGGCCACGAAGCGCCGTACTGGGTGGGTGAAACGCAGGGAGGAAGGAGAGGAGGGCGACGAAACGTTGTACTGGGTGTGCGGGACGCATGCGGACGGTAGCGCTGGGACCTTCGGTGGGGCTCCCTATGGGGCCACGAAGCGCTGTACTGGGTGTGCGGGACGCATGCGGACGGTAGCACTGGGACCTTCGGTGGGGCTCCCTACGGGGCCACGAAACGCTGTACTGGGTGTGCGGGACGCATGCGCACGGTAGAGAGGAGGAGGGGGAGGAGGAGGGGGAGGAGAACGCGGGGACCGTCTCTTCAAAACGAGGACCCAACACCACAAGATGGTTGGGAAAAATGGCGACCCTCACAAGCAAGGCGCTCCTCCCGGAGGGCCAGAGGGCTCTGCTGGCTCCGCGGGCCAGCTGTTGGCTGAGCGCGCTGGCCGGTGAAAAGTCACAGCCCTCACGAGGACGGCGCTCGTCCCAGCGGCCCGGAGGGCTCTGCCAACTGTGTTGGGCCAGCCGTGGGCTGAGCGCTTTGGCCGTCGAGGAGTGGCGACCCTGACAGGAATGGCGACTCCTCCGGTGGGCCGGAGGCCTCTGCCGCCTCTGTGGGCGAGCTACAGTTGGGGCGTTGACCTAAGGAACCCTAAATAAGGAACGAGGCCCCTCTATTCCATAAGTCAGCTTCGACTTCCCACCGAGAGTCCAAGGCATCGAGAGTCCAAGGAATACCTGAGGCCAGCTGCAAAACAACTAAGGAACACTGAGCCCCTCCCCAACAGAACGGGTTCCTTCTTCAGCGCCCCGCCTGTAGGAGCGGCTTGACTAAGGAACACTAACTTTTCAAAAGGGGCTCAGTCGTTCTTTAGGCTTGCATGCGTTATTCATCGTCCCGTATACGTTATTGATGAGGTATCGTTCCTTATGCGTTACTCCCTGGAGAAAAAAGGAGTTTCGTTCCTTATATATCGTTCCTTAGGTCAGGCCGATGACTGTAGGGGCTGGCTTCGTAGAGAGGCGACGCTCACGAAGATGGCGCTTCCCCCAGCGGGTTGGAAGGCTCTGCGGACTATGGGCCAGCTGTGGGCTGGGCCCTCTGGCCCTGGACGCAGGGAGACCCTCAAGAGGACGCCGCTCCTCCTCCTCCTCCTCCTCCTCCTCCTCCTCCTCCTCCTCCTCCTCCTCCCTCCTCCTCCTCCTCCTCCTCCCTCCTCCTCCTCCTCCTCCCCTCCTCCTCCTCCTCCTCTCCTCCTCCTCCTCCTCCTCCTCCTCCTCCTCCTCCTCCTCCCCCCCTTCCTCCTCCTCCCCTCCTCCTATAAACATGAACTTCTGGAGCTCCGCGCGAGCTCCTCGGATCGGTGCTGGGCCCCCCCCGACGCGACCGCGGGCACCACCTTAGCCTCGGAATCATCGGACTTCACGCCGGCCTCGGCCTCGGCCTTGCGGGGGGACTTCGCCGACGCTCCGACAGCCTCGGCCTCGCTGTCGCCATCGTCAGACTTGTTCGGCGCAACATCAGAATTGCTTTAGGTCGGGCACGTCCCCCTACAGGCGGATTTTGGACGAAAAATGCAAAATACTCCGAAAATGTTCAAAATAGTCAAAGAGAGTCGAAAAATCGTCCCCTGACTATTTTTTACTATTTTTGAATTTTCCTCCAGTAGAGGGACTGGCCCGACTTAAGAGTTGCTCTGAGCAGCCGCCCGGTCCGACTTGCTCGCGGGTGCACTGCGGGGTTCAGCCAGGACTGGACTCGACACCTCCCCAGTTGAGTTAGACGCCGCCGCTGGCTCAGACTCGGAGGGGGGCTGTACTCGAGGTAGCGCTGGACATCGCCGCTGACCCGCGAAGAGGGGCCAGCGATGAGAGGCGCTCGAGCCGATGCGGCCGCGAGGGGGAGGAGGAATCTCAGACGGAACAGAAGACCAGAAGCGAAAGCACGACCATGGCATTGGGGGAGGATGGATTGAGGATTATGATCATGATGTTGATAATGATGATGATGATGACGATGACGATGATGATAATGATGATGATGCTGATGATGATGATGATTATACTGATATTGATGATGATAATGCTGATGATGCTGATGGTACTGATGTTGTTGATGATGATGATGAGGAGGAGGCGAACGATGATGATAATGACGATGATGATGCTGATGATGACGATGGTGATGATGCGAATGATGATGATGATGATGATGATGACGACGATGACGATGATGATGATAATAATGGTGGTAATGCTGGTGATGCTGATGGTGATGGTGTTGAGGATGATGATAATTGTGGTGGTGATGATGATAATGATGATGGTGATGATGATGATGATGATGATGATGATCCTGATGATGATGATGATGATTATGGTGATGATGAGTTTAACTATTATGTTAATGATAATTGTTGAGGGTGACGTGTCACCATCATCAGCAGCATTAGCCCTAGCCTCATCATTGACGTCCATATCATCCAATTCAACACCACCATCTACAAGCACGACCACCATCATCATCAGCAACAGCATCATCTCCACCATAACCACCATCATCATAATCCGCCCCATCAACACCATCAGCATTACAATCATCATCAACATCATCAGCATCATCAGGACTGGCACCATCATCACCACCATACCCCACATCATCTTCATCATCATCAGCGCCATCATTGTTGTCGTCACCATCATTATCATCAACATCATCATCATCATCATCAGCATCATCATCATCGTCAGCATCATCATCAGCATCATCACCATCATCACAACCACCACCACCATCATCATCATCGTCGCCGTCGTCATCATCATCAGCATCATCATCACCATCATCATCCTCAGCATACTCATCATCGTCATCATCATCGTCGTCATCACCATCATCATCACACCACCACCAACATCATCATCATACAATCAACATCATCATCATCGGCACCATCATCATTATCATCATCATCGTCATCATCGTCAGCATCTTCATCGTCAACATCACCATCACCATCACCATCACCATCACCAACACCCACATCATCATCCTCATCACCATCATCATCATCATTATCATCATCCTCATCCTCATCCTCATCATCACTATCATCATCATCATCATCATCATCATCATCAGCATCATCATCATCATCATCATCATCATCATCATCATCATCATCATCATCATCATCATCATCATCATAATCATCTTGCGCGTCAGCCGCACTGGAAAAGGACAATCGTATCACCAAACGCCCGCGCTGCCGGCAGCCCACGGACGTCTGCGGTTCGGGCCCGAGTCTTGGCGGATGCCGCGCAGAATCCACCGGGAACTCGGCTCGGGTTGGGCGAAAGGGGGGGATAGCAAAGGGGGGGGGTGAGAATCAGCTCACGCAGCTGATTTTCCCGGCGCCGGAGGCGGCTACGTATCGAGGAATGGGCCCCTCGGTGAGGCCGCGGGCCGCAACCAGCTGCATGCAGCAAATTTCGTAACCCCCCCTTTCCCAATCCTCCCCTTTCGTCCGGCCCGATCGGCAAAGCCCAGACTGGGCCATGCGGATGCTCCTTTGGTGCAGCGGGACGGCTTTCCCCGCCCCAGCGCCTTGGCCCGCTGGTCCGGGAACATCTCGAGGGCACGAACCAGCACGCTCTGGTGCAGGACCTCACTCCTCCTCATCCTCCTGCCTCTCCAATTCCTCCTCCTCCTCCTCCTCCTCCTCCTCTTCCTCCTCGTCCTCCTCGTCCTCCTCCTCCTCCTCCTCCTCCTCCTCCTCCTCCTCCTCCTCTTCCTCCTCCTCCTCCTGCTTCCCCGGAGGAGGAGGAGGAGGAGGAGGAGGAGGAGGAGGAGGAGGAGGAGGAGGAGGTGGAGGAGGGCGCTGATCCCCGCTAGCTGGAGCTGCCCACCCGCGCCTGCACCAGGCAGGTCTCCGCCGCGATCACCGTCACGCTGCGCCGCAGCACCAGGCCGAGAGCCTGGGCCTCGCCGATCACGGCGCCGGGGCCCATCTTCCACGCCTCGTCAAAAGGAGGGGGGGCGAGCAGGAGGAGGGAGGGGAAGGGAGGGAGGCAGGGAGGCGGAGGAGGAGGAGGAGGAGGAGGAGGAGGAGGAGGCGGAGGAGGAGGAGGAGGGAGGAGGAGGGGGAGGGGGAGTGAGGAGGAGGAGGGGGAGGGGAGGACGAGGAGGAGGGGGAGCGGAGGAGGAGGAGGAGGAGGAGGGGAGAAGGAGGAGGAGGAGGACGAGGAGGAGGAGGAGGAGGAGGAGGAGGAGGAGGGGGAGGAGGACGAGGACGAGGAGGAGGAGGAGGAGGAGGAGGAGGAGGAGGAGGAGGAGAGAGGAGGGTTGACTGCAGGAAATCCCCCGTTGGAAGACAACTGTCTGAGAGCCCCCAATCGTGCCAAAACACAATTCCTGGGATTACAACGCCGCGAATCAACGTTGGTGCTGCGTCCTGATGAGCCTAGATCATGCCAAAACACCGTTCCTGAGATGCCAACATCGCGAATCGACTTGACGTGACGGTCGCGCCCTGACAATCCTAAATCGCGCCAGAACGCCATTCCTCAGACGACAATCGCGAGATTCTTTGGAACTTCCAGGGAAGTTTAGGACGAATGTGCGCGACACTAAAGCGAGAACCACGTTTTGAGAACAACCCGCCCTCCATCAGTGAAGATCTTGCAGACGTTTAAAACGAATGTGCGCGGCGCTAAATCGAGAGACGCATGTTGAAAACAGCCCACCCTCCATCCGTGAATTTGCCAGATGTTGGAAATAATGTGTCTGGCGCTGAGGCGAGAGCCACATTTTGAAGACCTGGCTGCCTTCCATCCGTGAAACTGCTGCAGATTCTGAGCCTCAAAATAGCCAATGGCGAGGAAGTCTCAGGCGAAACGCCCCGGCCCGTCCGGGAGGATGCGGAGGAGGGGGGAAGGGGAAGCGGAGGGCGGAGGCATTTCGATGTTTCTGTACATTGCTTGGGGCTTGCTGATGGGGGCGCTCAAGTCGCCCCAGCTGGATCCGCCCCGAAACCCCAGCGGGAACGCGCTCCGGGAAGGCGCCCAACCCCGTCTTCCGCGCCTCGCTGCCCTTCCGCAGCACCCTCACGTGCCCCGAGCCGATGATGTACCTTCAGATCTGGGGGGCCAGGCACGAAAGGCATCTTCCCCCGCCTCCTCCTCGTCCTCATCCCCCTCCTCTTCCTGTTCCTCCTCCGCCTTCTCCGCCTCTTGCTCTGCTTCCTCTTCTTCCTCCTCGTCCTCCTCCCTCGTCCTCCTCCTCCTCCTCCCTCGTTCCCCTCCCTCCTCTTCCTGTTCCTCCTGCTCCTGCTCCTGCTCCTGTTGCTGCTGCTGCTGCTCCTCTTCCTGTCCTCCTTCTGGTCCTCCTCCCCATCCTCCTCCTCCTCCTCCTCCTCCTCCTCCTCCTCTTCCTTCTGCTCCTGCTGCTGCTGCAGCTCCTGCTCCTGCTCCTCCTCTTTTTCTTCTTCCTCCTCCTCCTCCTCCTCCTCCTCCTCCTCCTCCTGCTCCTCCTCCTCCCCCTCCCCCTCCTCCTCCTCCTCCCTCCTCTCTCCTCCTCCTACCTCCTCCTCCTCCTCCTCCTCCTACCCTCCTCCTCTCCTCCTCTCCTCCTCCTCCCTCCTCCTCTTCTCCTCCTCCTCCGCCTACTCCTCCTCCTCCTCCTCCTCCTCCTCCTCCTCCTCTTCCTCCTCCTCCTCCTCCTCCTCCTCCTCCTCCTCCTCCTACCCTCCTCCTCCTTACCCTCCTCCTCTTCCTCCTCTTCCTCCTCTTCCTCCTCTTCCTCCTCCTCCTCTTTATCATTATCAGCATCGCACATCCTGAGGCACCAGAGGCAATCCAAGGGTTCAAGAAGATACACTACATATAGTAGGTATACCTCTGAAAACATATGGGAACAAACACAACGTGTTATTGTTGGTCTTCCTCTGACGTTCTGAAGGCATTACGCATTGCCTCCTCGGCCTTATCCGAGGTAGCTGCAGCCAAACCTTCTGCAAACAGGCCAAAGGCAACCGCAATCTGATCGATAGCCCACCACTCCCCCCCACACCGCCACATTTGGAAGGGAGAAATCGGGCGTGCGCACACGGCCACACAAGCTGGCAGCTTTGGGGGCTAACATGGCCGCGATCGCCTGCGGGGTGGGGGTCCTCCAGGCCCCCACCGACCAGCCACTTTTCTGGCGAGAGCCACAGGGGAACTGCAACTTGCGGGCACGATTGCGTATTGCAAGGTTTGGCGATGCCGGGGACCGCCTTCCAAGCATATCCTCCGCAAGCAGCACAGACTAGGACCGAGGGGCACTTAGGCGGAGCGGGCGGCAAGCCAGAGGGAAGAACAACCCCGGCCTGTCTTAGAGTGTGTCCTTGGAGGGCAACGAGCGTGTTGAGTTCTTCTGAGACCTCAGTAGCCAGCTCTCGCGTTGGGCGCTATGGCCTCTTCTGACAGCTCCTAGAAGAGGAATTGGTTTGCCCGCCCACCTCCACCCCCGAGGACCCACGAGGAAGGGGAGGAAGGGCGTCGTAATTTTCACGCTCGGCCATCCAAACCTCTTGAGTGGCAGCCCAACGTGCGAATTCCTCGGCAATATCACCGAGGGCATCGAGTGCGTGCTTGCATTCAGTGGTGTTAGAATGTCGGTTGACACCGCGACCTGCATATATGTCAGCGGCTGGGTTGCCGCTCCATTCGTAATCAGAAATCCTACCTTCATCAACTGCAGCTCTGGGCAAATGCGCTTTCGCCTTGACAGCACTGATGGGCAGGGACTTCCCATGGATTTCTTCACAGAGGTGGCACCTTGAGTGCCTGGCCGAAGTGGAATAGTGCTTATCATTGACAGCCTCAATCGTGCCTTGGCAGCTATATGGAAGACGGCATCGCCTCGCACGAGGCCTCTGGAGGATAGCAACATCCCCCCCATCTCGCGCCGCCTGGAACGGCCCTAGGTCCCAAGACACCGCCCCGCACACAGCTCCAAAAAGGGGGGCGTCGTCAGCAAGCTGGGCGAGGGGCCAGCCAGCTCTCCTGGAAAAGGGGGCCAGATGAGTGGGTGCCAGAGCCGTCAGTACATCTCCAGTGAGGTATCCAACTTCGGCCTGCCTAACCCATCGTATATTGCATTCATTGCTCCACAAGGGCCGATGCGCAGCCTCTATCGGCATGGAGAAATTGCCACAAGCAGCCTTTTTCGAGATCCTGCCCCGTCAGCTGGAGCACCGCCGCACAGCGGAGCAGTCGCGGGCTACAGTGCTTCCCACGGTCGGCGGCCTAATGTGGACAGATGAAACGTCTATGCCAGAGGGTTCCTGGTTTATTTGCACACGCCTGGCACATCAGCCTCGGACTTTGTGCGACGCTCTTGCTTAGCCCGGCGCCAGTGTTGCTGAGAAGCAGGCGAGCGAATGCTAGACTGGCGCCCGGTTGTCCTTGCGCCCGATACGCGGCCCTCCAGGAACCCAGCCAGGGGGCGCCTGAAAATCGGGCGAGTCTAGCCAGGCGGCTCTTCCAAGTTGCTGAGAGCGGCCACGTCCGACACATTGCGAGCAGCTCGATGGGCCAGCCGCGCCACCTGTTTAGGGGCAAGATGGGTGAGACAAATTTCCTCCCCAGCGCCGATGCTGATACGATCGGCTGCCAGCGCCGACCAGCCCAGCCGTTGGACAGACAACGAACGAACGTGGGCAGGACTGGCCGCCGACGCCCACGGGTTATGGGCCCGCTCGAGGTCATCGGTAGCCGAAACCGTCGCAGCCTGGGGGATGCCTAGCGGGGGCCTGCCTACCCTAACAGCGCGCGCCCAAAAAACCGATGACCTGGGAGCGGTAGAGGCAGCGGGGGGCCCATGACGCGGCCGATCTTAGCAGCGGCCAGCTCGAGGCCAACAGACGCACCCTTTTTGTCCACGCGAAGGCTGGTCTCTGCAGCACGCCTCAGATTATGGATATGTCGACCGCTTAGCCATGATACACCAGGGCTCCAAAGAGCTGTGCCCTATGGACCTGATCTCTGTATTTGGCTTATTTTCGAACTGGCATGCGTTAACTTCAAGAGCTTGATCGATCGTGCCAGCAGTGTGCAACACTCGCCTCTTGGAAGGATGGGAGTCCGTGCCGAGGGGTCGCGTGTGTGGTTTTTCCTCGCAAAGCCGTAGCCCTTCCACTCAGCATTCAGAGAGAGAGTCCTCTAGCTCGGTGCTGGAGGCAATGAAGTGGGTCTTGTGGGTTGTCAAGACCAGCTCCAGGCGACGATGGCCTGCATCCAGCATTCGCCCAGCACCTCCTCAGTGTTCAGCAACAAGACGCATGATCCCCGGCACTGTGCATGTACATAATCGACTACGTTCCTTACTGGGGCGGCTGGGAATTTATTTGCTACCGAAACCTATAGTCGATAAAGCAACACTTGAACTAGACTTGCGGCGAATGAACATCCTGCCGATGTAGTTCCATCAGCCCGAAATGCATCCGGGAAGGCTTCGTTGAAGGCGAAGCACCGAGGTCCCGAATAGAAAGAGCACGCTATATATATAAAGCTTGAGGTTAAACTCGACAGCGATAGCTTCTTCGAACAACCTGGAATGCGAAATCCGTCCACCGAATTTCTGGGGGTCGGTGAACAGGGCCCCAGTGTCGAAGTCGATAGTATTCGCATAGTGGGTCATAATGTTGTGCCCCAACCTGCAGCGTCGCATTCTTTAGCCGAGCAGCCCCAAAAAGCCGAGATCTGATGTTGCTCCCAGGAACGAGCGAGGCCTTGTCTGAGTCGTGTCCAAGTTCTACCCAAGGACGTGATCAGAGACAGGGGTCGGAGGTCAGAATGCTCGGGCTTCCCAGTGAACGCAATCATAGTTTGCCATTTGTCCGAAAGCGATAGTTCTTCTTCCCGAAGGCCCAGAATGTCCAAGAGACGGCTTCTGAAATCAGAACCCAAGAGGAACCCGGATCTCGGGCTGACGCAGTCAACTCCCAGCCTGACATTGCAGCGAAAACGCGCTAGGGCTGCATCAGGCATCTCGAGCGAAGGCTGCGGCAGAGAGGCATGCTGTGCAGCAGCTCGCTGAACGTCTGTCACTCGTGTTTTCGCGTCGCGCCACATGGCGCCCCAGGAGTCGCACAGGCTGGTGACGGCCGCATCGCCTAGAAGGGGAATGCCTGCGTCGTCTACTGGCGGTCGTAGCTGTTGTTTCTCGCTAGTCAACCTGAGTGCAGCTTCGCCTCCTCATCCAGCGGCCTCCTTAGCCCATCTCGGCCACTTCTGCCGCCTAATCCTTCCCTCCTTGATCGAAGCCCCGTCAGCTACATCGACCGCCAGTTCTGACATTTCGTCCAACATACAGCCGCCAGATGCAGCCACTGCGGGGAGGTCATCGAAGCGGCGCTGGGCAAGGGCATGACCGGGAGTGCGATCGTCTTTATCTAGCTTCGCTATCGCACCTAGGACGTTCTGGCAGTAGTCGCAGCGAAAAATCATCCAGATGGCCCCAGAAACTCCTAAGTGCAGTGGTCGAAGACTGGAATGTGCGCCACGCGCGGGCCTCGGGGGTAGAGTGGGCATCCCGTTGTCTGTTCAGGGCCGCCTTGAGCCGGATCTTCGTCCTCTGGAATGCCTTGGAACTCCCTGTATACCGCGCCCTACCGGAGCCAAACAAATCGAACTGCTCACGCAGATTGTTGCCCATATTATCTAGCCACTGGCACCGAGCTTCATCCAAGGATCTAGACTGACCCAAGTTCCCTACTTCCCAACTCCAGCTGGCTTCCGCGAGCAGTCTAATACACTCAGCGTTGGGCTTAGTAGGGAACGGCTTCCAAGTAACTGGAATTGCGGAGTTGCATGAGTACTGGCGCGCGTGGGGAGGAAGGCCCAGCAAATGAAGCAGACGCAGAGGTGGCGGCAGCGGTCACTCCTCTAGGAACAATGACAGAATCCAAGGTCTGCCTGCGACATGTCGGCGCCTTGGGTGCAACGATGCTTCCCCCTGCAAGCGAACGCCAGCTGGGCAGCCCAGGGTCCGAAGAGTCGATGTTGGAGTCACCTCGCAGGGCCCGCGGGGTCTTGAGTTGTTCCAGCAATACCCCAAGGTCGCCCAGAATCTGAATGTTGAGGCCAGCGCCGCCTATCCCCGTGAACCCGCACAGGGAGACCCAGCTTATACCTCCACGGACCACCACTTGAGCATGGGTAGCGACAGCCCCCCCCCCCAAGTCCGCGCGGCCCAATGCCTAGCTGCTCATGCGCAGGGTGTTTGCTCAAAATATGACGGCGAACGGCAGCAGCTACTCCTGCCGAATTAGATAGTTGGTGGTCTACTATGAGAACAGCAGGAGCATGGTGAGAATTGAAAGCACGAACACCTGCCCATGCAGTTGCCGACGATCCAGGTCCTCCAGAAGTGAGCCTAGTTCCCTGGGTCGCAACAAAGTCAGGTACTTCCCCCGGAAGATGCACTCTTTCCCAGACGTCCTGAAATCCATTCCAAGTGCTGTGGTTCGTAATGAAAAACCTCCGTTGTGTTTGGTTGGTTGGGCCTTTGGTCGTTGGCCTCTCCCTGCGCTCCCGCCAGCAGGGGCACGAGCAGCACGCTGGCCTCCAGCCTGCACAGCCGTGGTCGCGGAAGCCCCTGCCGCAACAGAGTAGCCAGTCGAAGCAACTTCGACTGCTGCGCTCGAAGCGGGCGCCACTGGTGCTGAGCTTGATGAGACGGTTCCAGGTCCATGTCGGTGCGTTCGGCGAGCATGGCTAGGCAGGGGTCCCAAAGGAGGGGCAGGTTCAACTCGATTGTGGTTCTCGAGCCAGTGCCTCAGACTGAAGTACTCGCAGTTGTGCATCCCAGCTGTCGCAGGCTGCCGCGCAGGGTTCAGCATGCGAAACCAACGATAAAAGGCCTGCCTACTCTGCGCTCCTGAGTGCCATGCCCGTGTACATATGTCATGAGCTAGCTGCGCGCTTTCCTGCACGCGGCCTTGAAGCTTTCTACCGAACCAGGGCCGCTGCAACTCTTGCCTCAAGTAGGCGTCGCATCAGTCCTGGAAGGCGAACAGATCGTCATCAGTGAGTCCTTCATAGAAGTCGTGGATCCATCTCTGGGCCCGCCGTCGCCACCTGCGCTTCCAGCCGAGGGGCAAGGGCGACCGCTTTCGCTCCAACTGCAGACCGACAGTGGCCTTGATGTCCGTGAGTATGCGGTATACCAGCCGCTTGGGCAACAGGTGTGTCCCTACCCCCCTGGCGCACTCCATGCGGTGGCTTCTTCCGGCCCTCAATGGGGCCAATGAGCGCACCGCCCAACGAGGTCACTGTAGAAGACGCGGAACGGAAAGAGGTCATGGATGACGCCCCCGTCGACAGATCCGACATTGTGACGTAGAACAGGAATTGTGCGTCCACGCGTGCCAGTGGCTGCAATCGAAGGTGACTCCAGCATGCCGATCCCAAGGGCGCTCTTCTGAGGGTAAGTGGGCAACAAGCTCCATATCCCAACAGTATTATGTCCCATTCTGGCAGCCGAGAAATTGGGTTCGTACCTATGCCGGCGTAGATGTCAGTAGTCTCTTTCGCACTCGAAGGAGTCGGCGCCAAAACTGAACACTGAAAGCTGTAGCTACTGCAGCCGACGCACGTGTTACCCCTGCTGCGGTGGTTCAGCCGACGTCCCCGTAGCCGCCAGCTCCTCTTTGGCTGCCTGGATGCTAGAGGGCGAAGCACGGCTAGGCGTGGTATCCTTCGCCGATGTATGTCCCACTCCAGTAGGTGTACCAGCCGCTCCAGCAAGTCCTCCAGATGCAGCAGCGGCAGGTCGTGCTGGCCCCACTGGAGCTTAAGCAACTTGGGCATATGTCGCTGTCTGTCCGCCATCTGCAGGGGCCTCGTCTGTTCTCCTTTTTTGGGCGGCCAAGCGTTTCTCCTGCTCCGAATGTTCCTGCACGAGCTCATCAGCTGTGGCACGGACGTGGCCAAAACATTCCTTGGCCATCTCTCGAATCTTCTCTTGTAGGGCCGCATCCCTGTTTTGAGCCCCCAATCACGGTCTTCAGCAGATACCAGCTCGCCCAGTTCGTCCAACCAGAACAACCCTTCCGTCGTCCAAGTCAACAGTTTCGCCATCGAGGATGGCCGCCAGGTCCAACTTTTGCCCTGCCTGGGGTGATGTTTTGTGGTCCGTCTGGCTGGTGTCCACACTTTTGGCTAACTGTTGAACAACTTTGTTGTAGACATCCCTGGCGAAATCCACCGTCTCCGAGCACTCCTGGACCTGGTCCTCGGCATCGAAGTATTGGGTCTCGACCTTCTCACACTAGGCAATGGCACGGCGGAGGGACACCCCAGCTTGCTGCATCTTCTGCTTCGCCTGGCCCCCAGTGATGTTCTCAATGGCCGGTTGCTGGATGAGTTTGTCCAGCTTCTCTTGGTACTTGTTTGCCGAGGTGTCGTCTCCATTCTCTCTGAGCAGCTTGATGAGTTCGGCCAGCCGTCTCTGCTCAGTACTGGCGCCACTTGGATCGGGCCATTCGGAATCTGACAGGATGAAATGTTCAGCGCCAGGGCGGCCACCATCAGCGAAGGAGACACTGGGCGTCCGTCGAACAGCGCCTGCTGGGCCGGCCGGGTCGGGGCCTTCTGGTTGGAGGCTGCTGCGTTCACGCCATGAGGCACACCGAAATCGCCCAGCAGGTGGGCCCGGAGAGCGACCAGACCCACTAGGCCGAATGGCAACCATCTGCACACTGTCCGAGAGAGGAGCCTTGCAATGCTTGCACCATTTCCACCAGCGCTTGTTCTTGGCACATCCACACTGGCTGCACTTGGTGAAGCCGACGTCCTGTCCTGGTGTGACTGCCCGCGGACCATGGCCCGACCCAGCCCCAGCTGAGTCACGGCCTGGAGTACCTGCACGCTGCATGGCTGCGGGCACTGTGAGCGGGAACGCACACAA
Organism: Prorocentrum cordatum; assembly: GCA_963575745.1. NCBI lineage: Eukaryota > Dinophyceae > Prorocentrales > Prorocentraceae > Prorocentrum > Prorocentrum cordatum. The sequence continues at coordinate 43,664 of CAUYUJ010006170.1, forward strand.
ACTTGAGCCAAAATGGCTACGGAAAATCGTCCTTCTCCTCCTCCTCCTCCTCCTCCTCCTCCTCCTCCTCCTCCTCCTCCTCCTCCTCCTCCTCCTCCTCCTCCTCCTCCTCCTCCTCTCCTCCTCTCCCTCCCGCCCTCCCTCCCCAGAGCCCTCCACAGGACCTCTGGGGATCTCCGCAGGCGCCTTCGACTTCCCGGGGACCCCCAGGAGACCTGCGGGGATGCCTCCAGAGCCCCTTCCCCGCCACGGGCCCCAGCGCCACACCACAGATCGATCCTGCTCGAGGAATCCAGTTCCGCGCCGCATCCCTGGAGAGAGGCGCCTCTCCAACAGCCCCTGGCCCAAGCCGCGATGCACGAGGCGCGAACACCCTCGCGCCCCCGCGGGTGACCTTGGGAGTGCCGCGCGAGGCTCGAGCCGACGGCTCTGCCTCGAGGCTCCCTTCCGAACCGACTCGGTCGGCGCCCGAGCCCACCCGTGCCCACCCCGCAGCCGAGTGGGCAGTCGAGCGGGCCCGATTCCAGGATGGCGGCGGGAGCTTGGCCCACTCGGCCGCCGAGTGGGACCGATCTCGGCTCCGCTTGGCGGCCGTGCAGGCTCAGACGCCGAAGGGTCTCAGAACGGAGCCCTGGGCAGGGTGATCGTGGGCTTCTCGCGGCGCCGCGCGCCCGTCCCCACCCCGAGGAAGTCGGGTCTCGGGGCACATCGAGCGGTCGTCCACGGTGTCCTCCTGGAAGATGGCGTGCCCCGCTATGAACACCTCTGGGAGGAGGGCCACTCGACACAACGGGGGCCCCGTGCCCGTTTCCCTCAGGACCCGTTCGCTTTATGCAGAGGCCTCCTAGATGGGGTCCAAGTAGATGGGGTCGGGGGATCGCGCCGCATCGCCGCCGATGCATGGCCGATGCAGCGGCGATTCATCGGCGACGCCGGCGTTGGATCGGCGCCATCGGCGTGGAGAAAATCGGGATCCACATCGAGCCGCATCGCCGATGCGTCGGCGATGCGGCGCGATCCTCCGACCCCGTGAGCTCGGAACCCAGGAGACCCAGATCATGGCGACCTTGGACTCGAGGTTCTGGGCGAGGTACTGCAGGAACGCGTCGCTGCACTGGGCGCTCCGGAGCAGTTCAGCCTCCCGGAGCAACGAGGTCAACAGGACGACCCGCTCCTGCTCGGACCCGAGGTTCATGGTGCCGCTCCTGCGCAAGAATCAGCGGGCGAAACATGGTATAACACAGGCTTCTCCGACGGCGGAAAGGCTTGTGTTATGCCGTTCTTCGTCCCCTAAAGAAAAAGCGTCCTGCCCAGACATGATCGCTGCACGGTTTCCCCCGTGGCCGTAGGCGAGCCGAGGAGGAGGAGGAGGAGGAGGAGGAAAAAAAGGATGAGGAGGAGGAGGAGGAGGAGGAGGAGGAGGAGGAGAGATGGAGGAGGAGGAGGAGGAGGAGGAGGAGGAGGAGAAGGAGGAGGAGGAGGAGGAGGAGGAGGGAGGAGGAGGAGGAGGAGGAGGAGGAGGAGGAGGAGGAGGACGGGTCGCCGAAGCCCTTCGGAGAAGCCCTCCATCTTCGCCCCCTACAGAGAGAGAAGGGCGTCCTGCCCAGACACGGCCGCGCCCTGCAGCCACCGCGACGGGGGAGCCTCCTCGGGCCTCGGCCCCCGGGGCCCCCGGCCTGGCCGGGGGGGGGCACCCTCCGAGCTCGAGGTGTCCGAGGACGCCCTCGGCGCTCCTCGGCGGCCCTCGGGCCCCCGGGGGGCGCCCTCTCCGGCAGCCGCCGCGGGCGCCGCGAGGAGAGCTCTCCGGCCGGGGGTGCCCAGCGGAGGCCCCCCCTCCTCCCCTCCTCTCCTCCTCCTCCCGCCTCTCCTCCTCCTCTTCCTCCTCATCCTCCTCCTTCTCCTCCTCCTCTTCCTCCTCCTCATCCTCCTCCTCCTCCTCTTCCTCCGGCCGCCGCAGCCCCGCGTGGGCACCCCATGGGGGCCAGGCTCGAGGCCCGGCCACGGCCGCGCCAGGGGCCCCGGCGGAACCCCTGAGGCGCGGGAGGGGTGCGGCTTTTCTGTTCGCACTGCACGGGCGCCTTCGCCCGACGTCGGGCCCCGTGGGCCCCTCGCGGGCCCGAGGCGGCCCGAGGAAGGCCGGGGAAGGATGGGGCCTGGAGTTCCAGTCGCGAGTGTGCAGGGCCTCTTGGGCCTTTTGGAGGCGTCTTTGGGGGGTGGGCCCAAGGGCCTCTTCCCCTTGCAAGGGCCTCTTCCCCTTGCAAGGGGGGGCCCAACTGGGCCGCACTCCATGATGATACCTCCGCTCGTGTACTTCCTCGTCGTCTTACATGGCGCGTGCTCGGCGTCCGTTCACGCGGCGAATTGCCAAGGTGACTTCCAACGTGCGCGCGTGTATTTGGTCCTGCTGCGACTCCGCAAAGGAGTTCCTGACCCGGCGGGCGCTCGAGGGGCGGCCGCGGGCATAGCTCTGCGTTGGGCGCAAAGGGGGGGGGGAGGGGAAGGAGGTCTGGCATCCCCGAGGGGTGCTCTCCAGCAGCTGCGCCTCGCCGAGGGGGCTCCCGGGGTGCCCCTCCTCGCCGCGAGCAGCCGCCGCAGGCCCGAGGCAGACCGAGCTCTGCGGCGCGCCAGGGGGGGGGGGGGAATGCGCAGAGGGGGGCGGACCGTCGAAGGTATCTGGCCTGCGGAGGAGCCTCCTCCTCCTCCTCCTCCTCCTCCTCCTCCTCCTCCTCCTCCTTCCGGCCTTTGGAGGAGCTTTCTGCGCCTGCTCCGAAGCTCACCACCCCCTAAGCCACGCCAAACCCAACCCGAAGGCCCCACGCTTCAGGGTACCATAGTGTACCCATATGAAGGGGCCTTGGGACACACAAATAAATACACACAAATAAAAGGATCCCCCATATTTTCCCATATTTTCTGGGTTTCTGTCTTCCCCCCCACTTCCCATATTTTCCCATATTTTGGGGGGAATCGACGATTAATTGTGTCTGTGTGTTTTTTCCCCTCCTGACCATACCTCTACCCTTCGCCCGTTTTCCCCTATTTGGGGCCTCCCGGGAGGCCCTCGTCTCCACCGCTGGATTCACCTCGAAATTCCAGTCAGAACGCACCCCAGGAGGAGGAGGAGGAGGAGGAGGAGGAGGAGGAGGAGGAGGAGGAGGAGGCAAGAGAGGAGGAGGAGGCAAGATAGGAGGAGGAGGAGGAGGAGGAGGAGGAGGAGAAGGAGGAGGAGGAGGAGGCAAGAGAACGAGTGCCCTCCGCGGAGGCTCCGCTTCAACGAGCGGGCCATGCTTCACACCTCTCAGGCAGACGCAAGACTTACGATGTTCCAACCTACTTTAGCCTTGACCACCAGAAAGAATTTCGAGCACCAAGAAAGTACCGAAACTTGAAGGTTTTCACGTGTCCGACCCTGGGAGGCGATACTCGTTCGACACCGTCTCGACACTTTTCTGGGTGCTCGAAATTATTTCAGGGATGTGGCCCTTCAGTACGATAGGAGCAACATAACGCAAGACTCGGGTTCGGGGACTCGGGCTGGCCTGACGGGACCCTTAGGAACGTGACGAGACCCAATCCGAGATCCGACGCGAGCTCCCGCCGCAGCCGTCCCACGAACACTGGAACGTCAAGATAGATGGGCCCGTCAAAAAGCGTCGGCAGTCCCGAGTTGCCGCGAACTCGAGTCTTGAGTTCCCCAAGTTCCAGCGAACCGAGCATCGGCAAACCCGAATTCGGAGGACGGGGAGGAGGAGGAGCAGGGCGGAGAAGGAGGAGGGCGGAGGAGGGAAACGGGAAGGAGGAGGAGGAGGAGGAGGAGGAGGAGGAGAAGGAGGAGGAGGAGGAGGAGGAGGCAAGAGAACGAGTGCCCTCCGCGGAGGCTCCGCTTCAGCGAGCGGCCCATGCTCCGCACCTCCTTGCGGAGGTCGGCGTGTTGGGCCAGCAGCTGCAGCAGCACCCGCCGGTGCACGAGCCGGACGTGACACACGGACTGCGCCACGGCGGTGTAGGAGTAGCTCTGCTGAGCCCCCAGCACCTCGACCTCCCACGAAAGGGGAGGAGGAGGAGGAGGAGGAGGAGGAGGCGGAGGAGGGTGATGACATGAGATGACAAGAACCAGGGCGAGGAGGAGGAGGCGGAGGAGGGTGATGACACGAGATGACAAGAACGAGGGCGAGGGGGAGGAGGAGGCGGAGTTGCAGGAAGATGATAAGGACGAGGGCGAGGACGGGGATCAGGGAAATAAGCAGAAGGGGGGAGGGGGGGGCGGAGAAACATGATGAGTAATCGCGAAGAGGAGAGGGAGGAGGAGGAGGAGGAGGAGGAGGAGGAGGAGGAGGAGGAGGAGGAGGAGGATGAGGAGGAGAAAGAGGAGGAGCAGGAGCAGTAGCAGGAGGAGCAGGAGTAGCAGGAGTAGGAAGAGGCTGAGCCCTCAGCACCCTGACATCCCACGAGCGACGACCATATCCTTGGGTCTCTTTCAAGGCCTCGGGGCTCGAGGTCTTCGGACGCTTTCGTCGGTTCTCAGCAGCTTCCCAGCCTCGGGGTGCTGGCAAGTCGGTTTCTGATTTGATGTGCCCGCAGTAGGTCGTCGTCGCCGGCGTCGTCGTCGTCGGTATCCAGCTCGCCTAGCTTCCCGCATCGCGCCCCGCGATGCGCGAGGCAGCTACCGTTTTTTCCCCAGCCATCCTGTGGTGTTGGGTCCCCGTTTTGAAGAGACAGTGCCCGTATTCCTTTTTTCCTTTTTTCCTTCCTTCCTTCCCTCCTCTTCCTCCTCCTCCTCCTCCTCCTCCTCCTCCTCCTCCTCCTCCTTTCTCCCCCCATCCCTGCCTCTGTTCACCGCATGTCCACCATTGCGGCGCACCCCTCACACGATTCGTGGCCCCATAGGGAGCTCCACCGAAGGCCCCAGCGGCGGTGCCCACATGCGTCCGCCACACCCGTTTCGGCACAGCCCTCATAGGGAACGCCACCGAAAGCCCCAATGGGGTGGGGGGGGCACATGCGTCCGCCACACCCAGTACAGCGCTTCGTGGCCTCATAGGGAGCTCCACCGAAGGCACCAGTTGGGGTGCCCGCATGTGCCCGCCACGCCCAGCACAGCATTTCGTGGCCCCATAGGGGGCTCCACCGAAGGCACCAGTTGGGGTGCCCGCGTGCGTCCGCCACGCCCGGCACAACGTTTCGTGGCCCCATATGGGAGCTCCACCGAAGTCCCCAGTGGGGGTGCCCGCATGCGTCTGCCACGCCCTGTCCAGCGCTTCGTGGCCCCTATCGGGAGCTCTTGCCCGCATGCGCCCGCCATGCCCGGTACAGCGCTTCCTGGCCCCACAAGGAGCTCCACCGAAGGCCCCAGTGGGGGTGCCCGCATGCGTCTGCCACGCCCTGTGCAGCGCTTCGTGGCCCCATAAGGAGCTCCACCGAAGGCCCCTGTGGGTGTGGCCACATGGGTCCGCCACACTCAGTACAGCGTTTCGTGGCCTCATGGGGAGCCCCACCGAAAACCCAGTGGGTGTGGCCACATGCGTCCGCCACACCCGGTACAGCACTTCGTGGCCCCATAGGGAGCTCTACAGAAGGATCCAGTGGGGGTGCCTGCATGCGCCCGCCACACCCAGTACAGCGCTTCGTGGCCTCATGGGGAGCTCCGCCGAAGACCCCAGTGGGTGTGCCCGTGTGCGTCCGCCAGTACAGCGCTTCGTGGCCCCACAGGGAGCTCCACCGAAAGCTCCAGTGGGGGTGGCCGCATGCGTCCGCCACACCCTTTACAGCGCTTCGTGGTCCAATGGGGAGCCAGGCAGGGCCACATGCCCGACTTGTTCGGCACACGATGGAGCAGACGAGCCTCGCGTCCACGAGCCTCGCTGTGACGATGGTAACGTCGGTCCCATGTCTTCGGTGCGGGCATCGAAGGGCCCTCGTCAGAGGCAGACAGCGGATGACGGGCCCCTCGCGGCTCGAAGGGTGGCCACCCCGCGGGGAGGACGGCCGCGAGCCAGAGGCCTGGGAAAGCGAAGACGCGCGCCGTCCTGAGGTCCTTGGCCCGAGCGAGCTCGAGCCAAACAGACTATGAGCGACCCTCTGACCCTGTCTGCTCCACACCCCCGAAAAAAACAGTTGGAACAACACTCATTACATCCGCCAGTCGCCGCCGGTTGATACTCCCTTGAGAATGAGGTCCACTCGGGAACGCCGCGCCATGGCGAACGATCCTCCCAGAAACACAGAAGAGGACGAGGATAAGGGAGGAGGAGGAGGAGGAGGAGGAGGAGGAGGAGGAGGAGGAGGAGGAGGAGGAGGAGGAGGAGAAGGAGGAGGAGGAGGAGGAGAGGAGGAGGAGGAGGAGGAGGAGGAGGGGGAGGGGGAGGCAGGCCCTCCGATCCCTTCCCGTGGCGCTGATTATTCTCCACCCGCGGGCGCGCGTCGCAGACCGTCGCAGCCGACCCTGCGCCTCCCAGAGAGCAGGGGCCACTTCGTGCCGTGCGCAGTCGGAGAAGCAGGGGAGCTGCGTGCAAAGGAGGATGCGGCGGGTGAGCAGGAAGACGAGCACCCCCTCCCCCTCCTCCTCCTCCTCCTCCTCCTGCTGCTGCTGCTCCTCCTCCCCCTCCTCCTCCTCCTCCTCTCCTCCTCCTCCTCCTCCTCCTCCTCCTCCTCCTCCTTCTCCTCCTCCTCCTCCTGGCGCGTACCCAGGGGCGCGCACCAGTCTATTCTCGAACAGCGGCAGGTCGCAGCCGCTCATGAGCTGCACGGACCTGCGGCAAAAGCCCACGACACCTGTCTGAGTTCAATCCGCCCCTTTGGGGGGGGAGGGCCCTGAGATGATTAAATCATGAAAACGCTACAACTGGGACTTCAAGCAGCCTCGACGACGGTTCGAGGAGGCCGAGACGTGAGACCACACACGGGGGGAGGTCACACAGCACCACGGAGGCGAGGAGGCCGAGGAACACGGGGCAAGAGAGATAGTGCGACGTCGAGTCGGGAGCACAGCAGCCTAAGATACAATTCTTCCCCCGGTCTTGAAAACGGGCCCCCGTCACCCATCCTCCAGACATGGTTTTGATGGAAGCAGTATCCCAGGGACTGGGGAACTTCAAAACTTCGATTCGAACGGTACTCCAATCTACCCTAAGAATGGGGCCTCTGGAATCAGGATACCACTTTAAAAGCCGAGATTTGAAGGTGGAGTGGAGGCTCGGAGGTAAGAGGTGGAGGTGTAACTCACGAGCTGTGACTCTCTGGAGCTTGGCCTTCGGATCACGGGACGCAGACAAACCAGCTTTCAAGGCATGGTTTCCAGCCTCCGACCAGGCGGGCGACGAAGGGAAGCCAAGACTAGCCTCCCTCAGAGTTCCAACCTTCGGGGGCGTGTCCCAAAACGAGGGCGACATCTGGCCCGACGTCCATTGGGCGAGGGACAATTCGAGCGCTGCCACATCATGCAAACGATGGTACAACTTTGGCCACTCGCTGAAGGTCTTCAGCGCGCAACGCATCAGAGCGGCCAAATTTGTGACCAGCGCACTCGTCAGCCGAGGTCCTCCCCAGCTGTCGAGGTTGAAACAATCAGCACGGCTCACGGAGCAGTGCGGAACTGAGAGCACCATAGCCATACACGCATGCTCGACACGCGAGAAGAGCGGCGGCAGCACGAAGTGCTGTGATATATACGACAGCACGGTGACAACTCGCTTGTTATAAGTGCTCCTCCTGCTCCTGCTCCTCCTCCTTCTCCTGCTCCTGCTCCTGCTCCTCCTCCTCCTCCTCCTCCTCCTCCTCCTCCTTTCCCTCTCCCCCCTCCCCCTCACTCCTCCTCCTCCTCCTCATACTCCTCCCCTCCTCCTCATCCTCCTCCTCCTCACACGAGGACGAACGGCAGCAGCAGAGACTGAAGCGGAAGGGTCGGGAGGAGAAAGAGGGCCAGGGGAAGGCGGAGGGGACATGAGGGGGTCGATGGTGATGGAGAAAGAGTCGGACTCAGAAAAGGGGCCCGTGCTGGGGCGAGACGAACAGCAGCAGCACGAGCTAGAGTGGAAGGGACGGGAGGAACAGAAGGACCAGAGGAAGGAGGAGGAGGGGACATGAGGGGGGGGGAACACAATGAAGCAAGACTCGGATCCAGCAAAGTGGCCAGCGCTGAGGCGAGAGCGCCATTCTGAACGACGGGAGCAGAGCGCCGATCCGAAAATGAGGCCCACGCTGCAGCGGGGGCACAACAATAAGGATTGTAAACGCGTATAAGAAAAAAACAACGTTCGGAATCCTGTGCAAAAGAGCACGCGGAGGGGGCGGGAGATCTTCCGGACAACTTCAGGGGAGGAGGGAGAGTAGTATTCAGGTTGTCTAATTGTAGAAGGAGGGCAGGGAAGAGGAGGAGGAAAAGAGGAGGAGGAGGAGGAGGAGGAGGAGGAACGCCCCTCATGGCGAACGAACCTCCCCGAAGCACACTACGGGCTCGTTCTCGGTCTCTTTCGCCCTCTGGGCACGATCCCCGAGCTGCATCGGCTGCGGCGGCGGCCGCAGGAGCACCTATGCGGCCAGCATGAGGAGGAGAAGGAGGAGGAGGAGAAGGAGGAGAACGATGAAGGAGGAGGAGGAGGAGAACGAGGAAGGAGGAGGAGGAGGAGGAGGAGGAGGAGGAGGAGGAGGAGAAGGAAGAGGGAGAGGAGGAGGAGGAGGCTTCTTTTGAGGAAAAGGAGGGAGGAGGAGGAGAAGGAGGAGGAGGAGGAGGAGGAGGGGAGGAGGGGGAGGAGAAGGAGGAGGAGGAAAGAGAGGAGGAAGGAAAGATACGAGGGAGGAGGAGGGAGGAGGAAGAGGAGGAGGAGGAGGATGAGGAGGAGGAGGGGGAGGAGGAGCAGGAGGAGGAGAAGGAGGAGGAGGAGGAGGAAGAGAAGGAGGACCAGAGTAAACCCAGGATGCCTAGACTACGCTGCAATACAGCCTCCCGTCCGAATTGTATTCCCCACATGCCCCTACATGCTTTTCTTTTCACTGCAACATGCGCCTGATTGAAAGACCAGCCCAATACCACATGGGCCTGTTTTGGAAGACCAGCGAGAGCCCTATTTGAAAAGGACCCCCCGATCCGCGTAACCGTTGCACACCTGTACATGTCAGGTCACGAATGTTGAATACATCTCCAGCAATATCCAAAGTTTGAAACGAGCCGCGCTCCATATGAGCAGCTGCTACATCTGTTCAAACTTCTGGCCGTCAAAGGACGTCTCAAACGAGAGCCCAACTCTAAGAAGAGACCGTCCTCCATCCTTGTAACATTGGGAACTTTAAGAACGAATGCGCGCGGCGATAAGGCGGTAATCGATCGCATTTGAAAGGGAGTCGGCATCTCAAACCTTGTCAATGTTGCGAGCTTTTGAAGCGAATGTGCGCGGCGCTCAGGCGAGAGCCGCATTTTCAAAGCCATTGGCCCTCTATCCTGGCAGTTCCTGCAAACTTTTCAGCCGAATGTTGCGGCGCTAAAATGAGAGCAACACTCTGAACCACATGGGCCTTCCATCCGTACAGCGGTGTGGTGCCTTGAAGCATCAGGATGATCAGTTGTGAGGGGCTTCCACGCGAAATCCCTGGCGACGAGGAGTAAGAGGAGAGAGGAAGGTTAGCATGAAAGAGACGGGCCCTGAGGGACACCGGCCCTGGAAATCTTCCCTCGGGCTCGGGCTCACGGAAGCCTCCCTCGGCCCCTGGTCGACTGCACGCAAGAGTGACCCTGGGTACGAGTGACCTTTGTTGCGCGGCTCTTTGGGGGTCGCGGGGGGACCACACACAAGCGCGCAAGGCGCTGCCACCGCATCGCGTTCGGCGATCGGGGGACCCCAGAGGGCCTGCACCAAAGGTCACTCCGGCGAAGGGTCACTCTTACTAGAACAGGGCTAGGATCGGGATAAATCGCTCCAGAGCGTTCCGGAGCGCTCTCAGAGCGTTCCGGAACGCTCTGGAGCGGCCGCGGCGCCCAATAATCCTCCAAACCCGCCCGATTATCAGAGAGTCGAGTTACCCGATCCGATTTTGTCCCGATCTCGCGTCGTTTTCACCCCTCTACGTGGAGCGACCTGGGACCGTCCGAGGACGACGTGGGGACGAACGACTCTTACTGGTAGTCGTAGAAAGCCAATTGGCGCCAATATGGCGGGTCCAATCTGGAAACTCTGCGCGGGGTCCATCCGATCTAATTGAGCGAGAACCAAATTGCGCCAATCTGGCATCTGGTAAACGGCCCCAGCATACTATATATTATATATATATAGTTATTATATATACACATTTTTTATATATATATATATATATATATATATATATATATCATTTGAGAAGCAATCTGGCGTGGAGTCGACCTGGGACCGTCCGGCGACGGCGTGGGATGAGGAGCCGGCCCTCGAGGAGTGCCCCGGGAGCTCTGGCCGCTCCGGCCTCGACGCGCCCGGGCTGCGCAGGGGCTCCCCGACCCAGCCGGGGGGGAGCGGCCCAGAGGCCAGAACAGCCCCTCCTCCTCCTCCTCCTCCTCCTCCATCACCTCCATCCTCTCCTCCTCCTCCTCCTCCTCCTCCTCCTCCTCCTCCTGCTCAACGCCCTGGCTGTCGGAGCGACGCGCCTGGGCCGCGCAGGGGCTCCCCGACCCAGCTGGGGGGAGCGGCCCAGAGGCCAGAGCCCCTCCTGCGCCTTAAGCTGGGGCGTCCATTCCCTGTGTTTTTGTTCGGTTCCGCGCGTGGCTGTTTCGCCCAATGGTCAAGGGTGCTCCTCGATGGTCCTCGCCGAGGGAAACATGCACACGTCCGAGCGATGCCGAGCTCCTGCGCCCAAGGCACGGCCCTCAGCTCAACGCCCTGGCTGCAGGACCCGCCCCCCTCGGGACCCGCGCCCCTCACTGCGAGGAGGGAAGGGCGGTGGGGCACCGAGCCAGTCTGCAACTGCTGCATGCTCCGGCGCCGTCTGCCGCCCTCGGACACGTGCTTGCGGGTCTCGTAGCGCACCACTCGGCCGGCCTTCTCCACAGAGGCCCGGCCGCGGATCAGCATGTACAGCGCCTCGCTCGGGGCCCCCTCGTCGAAGAGGTGCTCTCCCGGGAAGTACAGCCGTCGCAGCACGCATGGCTCGACCGCGCTGAGCGTCTCCTTGGCGATCCCCTTGAAGATCGGGCATGGGGCTATTGAGGTACCCGCCAGCATGTGCTCGGGAGCCAGGTTTTCCTCCAGCACCGACTGGTACCAGAGCTGGTCGCTGGGGAACCCCTTGAGAACCTGCAGGAAGTCGTTCCGAACGAGCTCGGCGACGGTGGTGGTGGTCTCATTGGCCACCAGGTCAACCTGGGGAGCAACACGAAACGATACGCCGAACTTCTTATTAATCCACCAGAGGGGTGGGCGTGAAAACACGGCGCGGCGACCCCCCCCCCACCCCCCCCCCCCCCCCCTCCCCCCCCCCCCCCGCGGCACCACCCTCGCCCCCCGCGGCACCACCCTAGTCGCGCTCATTTCTAATCGTGCCCGCTTCTAACTGTTACTGGCCCCCTGGTGGCCAGGAAGATGCCCAGGATGCAACAATTAGAAAGGAAAGGGTCTTGCCCCCCCCACAAATTCAAAGAACTTTCGAATAATTAGACATGAGCAATGTGTGCGCTTCTTCCTCTGGCGCCCCAATGACTTCAGCCAACGGCGCACAAAGTGAGGCGGGACGCGCGCAAACCGGATTAGCCCCTTCTGAGGCAGCGCAGCCATAACTGGCAGTCCCAATGGTGGTCGAGCGTGGTCGACCGCTGGGCATAAGAAGACGGAAACCGACAGGCGATGCGCAAGACAAAAGGCGTCCGACGGCGAGCGGGCCCCCCCTCTTCTCTATGCGCTGCTTATATGCGGCAAAAGCTTGGGGGAGCCGAGCCAGAATCGCGCCGAGGGGGGA
>CAUYUJ010006171.1:0-5000 GCA_963575745.1 Prorocentrum cordatum
TCCTCCTCCTTCTCCCCCTCCTGCTCTTGCTCCTCCTCCTGCTTCTACTCCTGCATCTCCTCCTTTGATGCTGCTCCTCTTCCCCTGCCCCTCCTCCTCCTCCTCCTCCTCCTCCTCCTCCTCCTCCTCCTCCTCCTCCTCCTCCTCCACCGCCTCCGCCTCCGCCTCCGCCTCCTCCTCCGCCTCCTCCTCCGCCTCCTCCTCCTCTTCCTCCTCCTCATCCTCATCCTCATCCTCATTGTCATCCTCATCCTCATCCTCATCCCCTCCTCCTCCTCCTCCCGCATCCTCCTCCACCTCCCTCCTCCTCCTCCTCCTCCTCCTCCTCCTCCTCCTCCTCACTCCTCCCTCCTCCTCCTCCTCCTCCTCTCCCCCTCCTCCTCTTCCGCTTCCTCCTCCTCCTCCTCCTCCTCAACCTCCCCCCCCCTCCCCCTCCTCGCTCAATCCTCGCGCCTCATCCTCCTCCTCCTCCTCCTCGTTGCTCTCCTGCTCCTCATACCTCCTCTTTCCTCCTCCTCCTCTTTCTCCCTCCTCTTATTTCCTTCTCCTCCTCCTCCTCCTCCTCACGCTTCTTCCTCCCCCTCCCCCTCAATCATCATTTATCCGTCCTCTTCCTCCTCCAACCTCCTCCTCTCCCCTCCCCCCTTTCTTCCTCCTCCTCCTCTTCCTCTCCTCCTCCTCCTCCTCCTCCTCTTCCTCCCCCGCGTCCTCCCGAGCCGTGTTTGCCTTCAGGGTGCCCTGGGTTTCTTGGGTTCCGAGGGTTTTGCGATGCAAGGTGTGTGGCTCCCACACCACGAATCAATGGACGCCCCGTGGTTTTAGGGTCGGGTTTCTCGAGGATTTTTGGTGGTCGAGCTCCTACCGTAAATCAGCTTGAGTGATCCTGTCAAGATGGCCAGAACCCCTGGTATAGTATGCCTTGCCCTGATGGCCCCTCTATCGGGCTGATCATTTTCTTCAGCAGTAAACACACATATCGCGCGGGCAAACACTTCCCAGGAGTTGCCTCCTAACTTCCTCCCTTCTTCCCCATCCCCTTTACGTGTACTTCCGGGGAAGGAAGCACACCTCCACCCTTACCTGGCCCCCGCTCCCCATCAAGGGCTGGGCCAGACAGGCTCCAAACCCGATTGTGAGCTGTCTTGCAGAAGCGGCGCGACAAATCTGCCACCACCCCTACCTCTCTGGGGAGAGCGGCCGGCTGTGGGTGTGTTGTATCTTTTGCTCCCCCAGTGCCTTCCTCGGCTTTGAAACGCACGCTCCTCTGACCCCTCGGACTCGGACCCACGCGGCCGTGCAGCAGGCAGGTCGGATCCTTCCCTCGAAATTTTAGGGCACTGCAGGTCTTCCAGAGCCACATGCAGGCCCCCAAGCCTACCAGACACCCCGTCCCCCAGAGTCTAGAGGTATCCTTCCTTCTCCTCCTTTTCCTCCTCTTCCACTACGGCCTCCCTCTACCCTTCTCCGCCTGTTTTCTCCCCTCTCCTCCCACTCACCCTATCCCCTTCCTCCCTTCCTCCCCCTCACTGTCCCTCAGTCTCCTCCTCCTCCTCCTCCTCCTCCTCCTCCTCCTCCTCCTCCTCCTCGTCCTCCTCCGTCTCCTTTCATTCCTCCCTCCCTCCCCGCCTCCTAGTTCCCCTCCTTACCCCTCTCCTCTCCACTCTCCCACCCCTCCCCCCGCCCTCCCTCTCTCCGCCCCCTCCGCAGATCACCGGGCCAGGACCTCGAGAAGAAGATAATCGCCGAAGGCGAGGAATCCCACAAGGTCTTCGCTGAGTTCTCCGAGTGGTGCGAGGCGACCTTGCTTCCACCAAAGGGAGGGAGGAGGAGGAGGAGGAGGAGGAGGAGGAGGAGGAGGAGGAGGAGGAGGAGGAGGAGGGGGAGGGGGAGGGGGGGAGGGAGGAGGGAGGAGGAGGAGGAGGAGGAGGAGGAGGAGGTCGGGGGGAGAGGCTGGAGAGGAAGTTTCGAGGATGCGGCGCGCTGAAAGGCCAGGTGGTGGCGAGGTCCACCCGTGCTCCCCCCCCTGACAGGGAGAACATTGATTACATGTGACCCGCACGCGTTCTTGTTTTCATGCGCTCTCCATCTCTCTCCCTTGCTCTCCTTCTCTCTGTCTCTGTCTCTGCTTATCTTCTGTTTCGTCCCTCTCTCTCTCTCTCTTTCTCGCTCTCTCTCTCTCTCCTTCTCTATCTTGCTTGTCTCTGTCTACGAGATGGCCGAGGGCCAGCGGGGTTTGAGTCACAAACGCCAACACCTCAAACCCGAGCAAGAGAAAATTCAGTCAAGCAACACAACATGTGATTCGTTGCGCATCCGGAGCATGCAGCCAGCATGCACTTACACTTGACGGCGCTATGATGGTGCTTTCTGAAGCGCAGAGAGTCACAGCTTTGTTGTTCGTTGTGGTAACCGTAAGGGCTTCGCCCCATGCCGCCGGCCCCCTGTCTCGGATAATGGGAGATGCAAAAGCTAAATCATGAGGTCTGGGCGCCGCCGTGAAGCAGTGTCGGGACTTCTTTGTCTGCGTGAGGGGTGCCACCGAATTTCAGAAATGTGGGACATCCTATATGTTTTTGGACCCTGACCCCGCCGATCTGCTTGAGGGGTGCCAATTTTTACCCATCCCAGCAATTCAGACAACACGCTCAGGGCGTGCTAAACCTGCCCGTTTGGACCTCCCCCCCCTCGTGCGGTCCATCAACAAGGAACAGTAAGCAGCAAGAAGCAGAACTGTAACAGTGAAAACTGGAAGCTGCAACTGGTACAGGAAACTGCGAACCTTCGGCCTACAGCCTGGTGGCCCCACAAGGGGGCTGGTGGATTTGTCGTGTCTTGTTGTTTCTGTTTCTGTTGTGTTGATTGTCCTGTGGTTCTGTTCGTTGTTATACTTGTCGTGTCTTGTTGTGTCTGTGTCTGTTGTGTTGATTGTCTTGCTGTTTCGGTCCAGGCCCCGCGGGGCCTGGGCCCAGACAGGCAGGCTGGAGACGTTGGGTCAACACGAGCTACAACATAAACAAGTACGCACAGCAAGCGCAGCACATAAGCCTACGACCATCTGCGTCATTCCATCTCGATGCGTTATGATTGCCTTTTTTTCCCAGCGGGTCCCGTGCCCATACAGGCAGATCGAAGACTTGGGGCCAACAACCTTGAAACACGTGTGTGAATCTTTGCGTTTACGGGGGAATGCTACCGCACTGCAATCAGAGGTGGCTGCATGTTGGCTGCGTTCCCATGTCAACGCAAAAAGACAGTTTTTTGTGCTGGTGTGTTTCCCCAATCAGTGCTTGCACTGAAGGGGTCCTAGCGGAAGTTGAAAGATTTGGCGAAAGTTTCCCGCAGATTTGGTAGCAGGCTGGGTTCTCGGGTTCGCGGCCCCGTGTTCCCGGGTTCCCGGTTCTTGGTTCCAGCCGATTTCGGTGGGTTTTGGGTTCCCGGGCTCGCGGGTTCCCGGTCGATCTCTTCAGCGAAAGCCATCCATTGATTGGGGTTTTTCTTTGGTGTAATTTGTTTGTGTTATTCGGTTGTTCTTCTTCAGGCTCCGTGGGTCCTGGGACCAGAGGGGCAGGAAGGAGACTTGAGCTTCCCCGAAGCAAAACACGCACGGCAAAACAAGCAAAGCAAACAGAGCTGTGAGCCTTTGCGCTTCCGAAAACCTGCACAGCGGGATGCAAGACAATGCTAGTTGCAGTTTGTTTGTACATTTTCAAAGCGCAGACGGGGCTCCATTAGTGTGTATTTTCTCTCGGCTCCAAGAGCAAAGAACCTCGGCCCAGATGCTCAGCCCTCAGCCCTCCCCAGACCTCCTACCTACGAGCCCTCCTGTGTAATGTCACCCAGACACTTGCACAACGCATCCTCCCCACTGGATTCCAGCGACTTTCACAGTTGATTGCTGCTGTGCGGTTTTGAACAATTGACCCCAGACGTTTTACTTGGTGTCAGATGGTTTCCACGTGTTTGAATGGGCATCCGTTGATTCCAATTGGTGTCAACTGGTTTCGGTGGATTTTCGGTGCTTCCAATTCGGTTTCAACTGATTTAGATTCAATGTGTTACATGTGTTCTAGATCATTTTTCACATTGGCATCGAGTTCAATTGATTCAACTGGATTCAGCTGAGTTGAATGCATTTGGTTTTCATGGATTCCAGGTGGTTGTATTTGGTATCGGCTGCGTTCCATTTATCTCATCTGGTTTCCCGTATTTTCAGCTGTCTCCCATTGATGGCAAATTGCGTTGCGTTCACAAGTGTGTTCATCTGGAACAGTTTGTTACTAGATTCCAGTTGTGTCGGTTCTAGTCGATGCCACTCGTGTTTATATGTGTTAGTAGGCTCAGTGGGTCCAGTTGATTTTACGCTAATTCCCGCTCTCTAGATTGGTTTCACTTGACTTCAACGGATGTCGAATCATTCCATTTGACATGTCTATTGTGTGATTTTGTTCATGTGTGTCCACTGGGTTAACTTTATTTGAAGTGTTTAGGCTGGTGCCAAATGAGCCTGATGATTTTAATTGAAGCAACTACTGGTTCCAATTGGTGCACATTGAGCTCACTCAATTGGTTTTCGTTGATCATTACGCGTGGTTGTGTGTGTGAAGGTGCGGGTGTGCGTATGTGTTTAAGTGTACGCGCTTGTGTGTCTGTGTATTCCTGCGTTTCCGAGATTGCGAATGTTACTACATGTAAATGCTATGCGTGTTCTGTATATCCGTACCTATACGACCACCCCTTCGGGTGATAAGGAGGTTGTGGGGGGAGGAGAGGGGGGGGGAAGCAACATCTGACTCAATCGATTTCACTATCGATCTTACACCACGGGACACCGCGGGACACCTCTCGATCTCACTATCGGTCTCACTATCGATCTCACTCAACGTGACACCTCGGGACACCGCGGGACACCCCTCGATCTCACTATCGGTCTCACTATCGATCTCCCTCAACGGGACACCACGGGACACCTCGGGACACGGCGGGACACCCCTCGATCTCAC
>CAUYUJ010006171.1:10000-30000 GCA_963575745.1 Prorocentrum cordatum
GGCGGTCAGAGCTCTCCTCTTAGGGCCGGCGATCATCCAGTTTAGCGGGCCCGCAGTGGAAGGGACCTCTCAAGTCTTCTGCAGGCCTGCGCAGTGCTCCGCTGCGCTCCTGCTCTTATGGACACTGCGCAGGCCCGAGGACAGCTTGAGAGGCCCCCTCCAATGTGGCCACCCCTCTCCCAGGATGACCTGACCCTGTCGTTGCGCAGGTCCGAAGGGGGCTGAGCAGGCCATCCCTCTCCGTGACGCCCCCACTCCTCCTCGTCCTCCTCCTCCTCCTCCTCCTCGTCCTCGTCCTCCTCCTCCTCCTCCTCCTCCTCCTCCTCCTCCTCCTCCCTCTCCTCCTTGTCCTCCTCCTCCTCGTCCCCCCTGGCCTAGCCGACCCGTGTAGCAACCATCCCTATCCGTGACGTCCCCTTCGCCTCGCCTCGCCCCAAGATGTATGTATGCGGCCGGAGGGGAGTCGAGGCGAGGATGACGCCACGGAAGGGGATGGCTTGCTAGGGTTAAGTCGGGCCTGTCCCTCTACAGGAGGAATGTCCAAAACATTGGCAAGAAAATGATATAGGGACGATCTGTCGAGTATTTTTAGCTACTTTTGAGTATTTTGGGTTTTGTTGCCCAAAATCCGCCTGTAGGGGGGACACGTCCGACCTAATGCTAGGGGTCGGTTAGGCCGCGCCCGACACACTTAACGATCTCTTCCCCTTGCCGCGTCGCACGCGACGGCCGGCAGGCCGCGCAGGAGAGGCCACGCTCGCCCAGGGCCGTTCTTGCCTGCAGTCGACGGGTCGCCCGAAGGGGTCGAGTTACCCTCGCGCTTCGCGAGTCGTGGTCTGGACGGGAGAGCTGCTGTGGCAGTCAGGTCAGTGAGGTGCGGAAGATGGGGCGATCATCGGAACTGTCTCCGCTGCACCGCTCTCGCTCGCTCGTGCCTGCGGAATCCCTCTCGCCCATGGCCACTTTGGCTCAAGCTGGGCGGGGGGCGGACGCGCTCATGCACGATCGTGCTGCGAATGCGGGATCTCAAAATATCCATCTTTCTTGCATTCTTGCAGTAAGGGAGGTGAACATCCTCTACGCCGGTAGCTTGGGGCTGGGGAGTTCCGCGGTTGCGAGAGAGTCGCGCCGGTCTGGACTGGAGGGCTGCCCCTTCTCTGGGGGAGCGCGAGGGCGCCAAGATGACCGCGGGCCGGGGATCGCGGGGCGCGATGAGCGAAGTTCGGTGACCTCCTCCTCCTCCTCCTGCTCCTCCTCCTCCTGCTCCTGCTCCTGCTCCTCGAAGCGCCTTTCAGTTTTTGAGCTGGGTTCGCCGCAGCCGTCGCCACGATTGTTGCCCACTTCAGACAACGAGTCGCCTGCCCAACAGCGGCCGCTGTAACCCTTGATCGTTGTCCCAATCGTTCTCTTGAGCCTTTGGAGGCGCCCTCCTCCCTCCTCTCCCTCTCTCCCTCCTACGGGATGGGGGTTCTCCCCGTCGCTTGCACGAGGACCGCTCCAAGAACCTGGGCTTCGAGATGCAAAGGGCTTCGCCTTCACCGCCCGAGAAACAGGACGAGAGAGGAGGGAGGATGAGTGGAGGAGTACTCAGGGGGAGGGGGAGGTAGAGGCTGGACGAGGAGGAGGAGGACGAGGAGGCGGAGGTGGAGGGGCGGTCGAGGGGGAGTGGGGAGGAGGGGAGGGGGGATGAGACAGATGAGTGTGGAGGAGGCGGAGGAGGGGGGAGGAGGAGGGAGGAGTATCATGGGAAGGGGGAGGAGCGAGAAGAGGCGATCCCGGAGTTCTTGTAGACCGCCATTGAACCCCGACAAGTAGTGGGCCGGGCGAGCGGATCACGACTGGCAAGGCGGAGGTCCAGGAGCTCAAGGCGAAGATCGACGAGGAGGCTCGGGGGGGCCGGGTCGCAGGCCTGCTCTTCCCTCGGGGCTATCGTCTTGCTCCCACGGCTCTGGAGATGGGTTCGGTGCGATCGAGGCTGGTACGGGAAGCATGGGGACGGAGATCGGGCCCACCAAACTCCTTGGGTCTCGGAGGGGGCACGGGGTACAGTCAACTCGCATGGCATGGACGGGCAACCTTCCCAGGGGTACCCTTGCATCCTTGCCTCCTCGGTCCATCCTTGGCCACTTTCTTTGGCCGCGCCCCGCTCGAAGAGCTTCGGAATGGGCGCCCAAGGCCCTTGCATCCTTATCGCGCATCCTTCCGATAGAGGAGGAGGAGGAGGAGGAGGAGGAGGAAGAGAAGGAGGAGGAGTTTTTGTTGGGGGGGCTCCACGCCCTAGGCGCCTCCAGAGCCCTCCGCCCAGGGAGGGGCACGAGCACCGCTGCGGAGGGAGAAGCGGCGACGGTGGGCGGATGAAACCTCAGGCTTCAGCCTCCGAAGAAGTATTGAAACACTGCATCAGGTTGTCAGTGTTAACCGTGACCCCCTTTTTGCGCATGCTGTAATGGGGGTGCCTGCCTTTGCAAAGGTACTCCCATCCATAATGCGCAGCACGAGTTGGAGGAACGGTGCACCTCCCAGCCAGGCCTCTGACAGAGGCTCCAGAACTGTGACACTTGCACCTCATACAAATAAAAAACACCGAATTGTCAGAGCAATCAAAAGCAATCGTGCGATGGCTCAACGCGTCCAGGTTGGACGCGTGGAGCTTAGAATCTGCAGGACAGCGGCCTGGAGGTGGCTTGCATACACCACGCGAACCTCGAAGACAAACCGCGCACCTCCAGACCCCTGACCACCACTCCCAGTGGTGTCCATCCCTGGGAGCAGCGGGAACATGAGGGACCCGACCGGCGCCACTGAGATCGAGGTCGGGCCAAAGATGCAGCAGGCCAGCAGCCAGCTTCAAAGTGGCACGAGCACGGCGTACAGTCAGGTCAACGACGTCGAGCTGCCGCTGATCGCGCGGGTGGAGGGAAACAGCTGCCTTGGCTCCTACATCGGCGTGGTCAATGCCCTGTTTGCACCACCGCTCGGCGGGGCCAATTCCCTCCTCGTCACTGTCACGGTGTGCCGCGTCCTTGACACATGGACAAACGCACAGTTGCTGCGCATAGCCTTGTATGAACGCACCCGAGTACATACGCTTGGCAGAAAACTGTTCACTCCTGGACGACCTGCTGGCAGTCTTGACCACATTCGAACAGTCCGAATACACAGTGGACTCAAGAGGCTGCCTAGCAAGAGCCGTGGCCCACGTGAAAGCGCTGAACTAGGCCCCCTGGGGCGTTTGGGGGAGGGGGCTCCAGACGGGGGCGCTGAATTCAGCTAGAAGCTGGCCCTGGGGGCCCATCATACACATACTGCTGGCCGCACATGAAAGCTCCCGCACCACATGTCGAGAACACGACCCGTCCACAAAGAGGGATCCCCACATGCTGGTGCCACGCTGGCCTCCATCTGGAGGCTCAAGAGTGTCATCGTGCCAGACAAGAAACGGACCATCGTCAGTCTCCGTGAGTGCCCGGGGGTACACGGTGGCGGGATGCCGAAAGGCCCCCGAAGTGAAGACAAACAGGTCGTCGTGCTCGTCCGAGGCCTTAGCAGCAATAGCGGCGTCAATCATTTCCTGATCCAGCAGGAAGGCGCGTGCCTCGGCGACAGGACCATGTTGACACTCCCACACCCGGTGAACGACGGTATCTTCACGACCGCAGAAAGGGCAGAGAGAGGACACAAGATAGCCGAGGGCAGCGGCACGGTGCCCAGTAGAAATCGTTTCCGCGGCGAAGGCTCGGATTCTCGCCTTGTCGAGGCTGGTAAATTTGGAACTCGCCAGGGTTTCTTTGACGACATCGTAGCATAGGCGAGGACGCATGCCCTTTTTGTCCCCCGACTCCCGCTTGAGCATCCTAAAATAACCGTCTTTAAGGAGGGGCCTAACGAGGGCAGGGATCACAATGCCAAGAGGGATGAACATACTTCTGTCGTCGCGAAGCGCCATGACATTTTCCAGAGTCCAGCCGAGGCGCACGAGGGACATCCTCGAGGCCGAAATGGGCCCGCTGACGGACCTCCAAGAACACGAAGCCCCGGAGAACACTGACGAGCAGGCTTCGCGGAGCTGGGGGGGCCCAGTGGTCCAACGAAAAGCGCCAGTCTGATTTAGCCAACCCTCCTTACTCTACCTGAGAATCGGCGCTGTGGCCGTCCGCCAGGTAGGGTCGCCATCCAAGATAGCAGCCGTCGCGAGTGACCTCAGCTGGCTCACGGGACGAACATCGCAGAAAACCGAGCGGCGCAGCCTGATCAGGTCCTGGTCGCTGATACCAGTGATCTCCGATCCGTAAGAGGCCCCCGCAATGGGCCCCGCAGAGAAAACCTTGAGCACCACCGAACGCTTCAGGACTTTGGTTTGCCGCTTGTGCCGCCGAGCAGCACGACTCGCCTTGGCAACCCTCTCCTGAGGCTTGGCACGCCGGCCAGACGCGCGGATAGAACGCCCAGCCGTGTAATCCACGCCAAGATTCACTGCGGAATTGAGGAAGGCCCCTTCCAAGCTTGTGCAATGCATCCGCCACCTGAGTGCGGATAGCTTGAAAACTGGCAACGACCGCAGTCTTATCCAGAGCGAAAGATCACCCAATCTCCCGTTCAACCACTCGCTGCAAATCCCGAGACCCCTGGGCGATGGAAGCGATGACATCGTGGGCATTCCCAGTGCACGACAACCCTTGATCGTCGATGTACACGTCGAGGTCGAGACGAGGACGACAGGATAAGCTATCGTATCCATCTTAACCAAAAACTCGAATGAACGTAAAAGCCATCGAACACCCAGCAACGACACCATTCGAAACAAAGTGGGGCCCCTCCAGCCAGCCTCCAAGACGCACGAACCTTCCGCAACGGTAGGCAACGAGACACAAACGAGCAAAGACCAGCAGGAACTCGCGACGACGGCATCTCTCTTCGTGCTTGCTTAAGGCTCATAGAACTTCCGAAGATCAAAGAAGACGCTGCAAGAGGACTCTCCTTTGGCCAATCCGCTCTCGGCCTTGACCGATTGATGCCGCGCGACGTCTGCTACTCCGCGATGTTGGCCGGCTGCCCAGTGCCGCTGGGGGCGTGCCAATTCCCATTCCAGCGCGACCGGGCGCCGGCAGCGGCCCCGCTTTCTGCGTGAGGAGCAGAGCGCCCCAATCGGCCTGTAGCCTCCGACTGGCTTCGGAAGCAACGCGAGAAGCACGACAGAGATTTGCGGCGGCATACATCCAGTCGCCTCCATGACGGCTAACGTGTTGCTGAAACAAATGAGGGCAGCATTACACAGGTAGGAGAAGCGTTCACAATGAAAGCCGTCGACAGACACAGCAGAGGACTCCCGATAGCTGCGTGGAACTTCACTGATTTCGTCTGCCGTTTATCTGGGCAGCGGCTCCAAGATGTCGCCAGAGGGAAACGCCCCCCCCCCCCCCGACCCCCGGGGATCGGCGAATCTGGAACCCTCGGCTTTGCGAAGCGAGAGGGGGTCAGCAACGGCGCAACCATCCGCAGAGAGCGCGCGCGTTGGGCCCCCGAGTTCACCCCCGCATGCAGCCAGGAAGACCAATCACTCCGATTCTTGGCAGTATATTTGACGGCGGCGGCCTGAACGGCGCCAAAACACGGGAATGCACGTCGCGAAGGTCTTGGCCGCCACTAGAGCATCGAAAATTGCAGTCGACACCTGCTCGAAAAGCGGAGCGCAGTCAGTACGAGCGTCAAACATAGCGAACGGAGGGTGCAACAGGACAGAGCGCAAGTGCACGGCAGAAGCAGACAAGTGTAAAGGCCCGAAGTTGCTGGCCTAACCACATGATCGCACGGCGAGCTGGGCGACGCACCCGGGCATCTTTGGCGAAGACCGAGCGCCAGACCAGCTGAGGTCCGAGCCCTCTCGCGCCGTACTTGAGGGGGGCCTGACAAACCAGAGGTGCAAGATCACGCTCGGCTGTCAGCCCATGCCTTATAGAGAGGGCCGAGCGAACGATAAGCACCCCAAAAGTCATCAGCCTCAAGCCGCTCAAGGGCCGAATCGGCCAGGGCTTGCTCCCCGGCCCAGGACGAATCACGAGGGGCGGGGCCCGCGACCTGGGCACTCGGCAGAGGGGGGGGGGGGGGCTTGCGAAAGGCCAGGGCTTGAAGGACGGCCAAACGGGGCTGAAACGTGATCTCCACAGGACGATGGGGTGAGAGCTCCGTGTCCAACGGCGTTTCGACCTTCGCGATAGCTTTGCCTGAGCCCCCCCCGCGCGCGAGTCGCGGGTGGTCGGCGGGCCCGCTGGGCAGTGAGTGCAGACGCTCGGGAAAACAAGAGGTCCTCTCAATTCGCCGATGAACTGGGCGTCCTCGAGCTCCTTGGGCTCGATATTAAAATCAGCGCCCAGGAGCCGCGGCGAGTGAAGACAGCGAAATTTATCGCCGATCTGAGCCTGAATATTTCGATGGTTGTCGGACAGGCCCTCCGAATGATGAAGGTAGGCCGACGGCGTCGCGAGAGGTGGGGCCCCTGGCAACTCCACGCAACACCCGACGGCCCGTCGAGGAGAGACGGGGCCCCTGGGCAGGGGGCGGCGCCCCAGCCAGCTACGCGCGAAAATGGCGACCCCCGAGCTGGCAACCCCTGAATCCGTCGCTAAGGCAGGCGGCAAGTTCGACTTCCGCGACGAATGCACCAGGCGCTGGCCTGATCGAGATCTTCCTGAGCCAGCAACATGTGTTCTTGGCACAGAACCACATGTGTGTCAGCTCCTTCCAACATGGGCTTCGCCCTGCCCCAGGAATTGCAATTGATGCTGAATGGCAGGCGAGGTGCTCGCGAACGTCGGCTCCGCCGCGCACGGTGCAAACGGGCAGGGGACAATTCATGTTTTCCGTTTGCCCCTCGGTCGTCGCAGCCTCAACCGCGGGGTGCGCAGGGAGGGCGGGGGGGGGGGCGAATGGGGAGCGAGCGACCAGGGCAGCATCACCATCAGAGCGCCCCTTAAATTAGACGCCGAGTGAGGCCTCGCGCTTGCTGGTGGGCGCAGGCATCTCCAGCGGCAGCTCCACGCAAGAGACGCAGTGAGCAGCAGACCTTGCCAGGGAAAGCACTGGATATGCACGGGCAGGGGCGGCGAAATTGACGGGCGCCTGCTGACGAGCAAACGAAGTGCAACTGAAGGCACACGCAGAAGCATGCTGCAAGCGATGTGTCTGTCCAGGGGGGCATGATTTCTCCGCTCCAGCGCTGCGCTGTGCCCTTGTTGTACCCCGGCGCAAGCGAGCGCGAACATTGGACGAGGCGGAACTGGCACCATTGAGCACAGCAGAGATCGAGCAAGCAGCGCTGACCAGCGAGGGCGAGACAGGCGCTGCCGTGCAGGCCCCCCTGCGCACTGGGCCAGCAGCGGGGGCGCCCCCCTCCTCCGCCAAAGAGCGAGCTGCGCCAGAGATCGAACTCCAGGCAGCCGTTGAAAAGAAAGTTCAGATCCCCCCTGGGGCGCTTGCCCATAAGAGCCTTCCCCCGCGCACGGCACCTGGGGCCCCAAAGAGCCGAGGACGCGGCGCCCTGAGACGGCCAGGAGACGGGCCACGACCGAAAGATCACGGGGCGCCCCCAGGGGGGCGGGGGGCTCAGAAGACTGGCCCTTGCCTGCGACGCGGTCAGCTAGAGAACGCACGGGTGCAAAAGTCGAAGGTGGACGCGCAGCCTCAGCACCAGGAGCTGCGCCGCCTGCAGGGCGTGCGCCTGGGGCTCCGCAGACGCCGGAGCTGCCGCCGCCTGGGTGCCGGGGCCGCCTGCGGCAGTTGAGGGGGCGGCGCTGGCGGGGCCACCAGCGGCCGCTCCGTGCCCATCGGCTCCAGAGCGGCTTCGCCGCCTTCCGGGCCGCCAGAGGCTCTTCGCCAGAGGGGAAATGCCAGTCTTCAACTGCTCGACGCGGTTCTTGATCTCGGCGAGAGTTCACCGCCGTCGGCCACCGGGAAAGCGGGGCCCGCGTCGACGTCGAAGGCAGCCGCGAATTTCTCTTCGCCGAGCAGGTCGTCAACGGGGAGCTCGTTGCCAGCGGCCGCGGGCGCGGAGGAGGGCAATTCATCGTGAAGCTTGCGCGCCAGATCACCACGTTCTGTTTCCGCCGCGACCAGCTCAGCACGAAGCTGAATGACAGCCGAACGCTGCACCTCCAACTGGGACTCGAGCCGATCAAACTTAGTGCAAGCTGCCGCCAGCCTTGTCTCAACGCCTCGAGCCTTGCTGTGCGCTTTCTGAAGACGCACCTGCAAGGCTTCAGGAGCAGCCGCCGGCTTCTGCAGAGCCGCAGCAGCCGTCTTGCACGCCTCTGCCCCCTGCATGTCGCCCATCTTCTCGCAGAGGCCGGACAACTGGAGGTACTCCTCGCTTGTGAGCGGAGGCGCGTCTGTCGCGGGGCCACCTGCGCCAGGAGGGCCGGGGCCCTTCCCGCCGTCATTGGGGAGCCCCCTGCGCCTTTGATGATGCCTCCAGCGCCTGCGGGAAGTCCTTTACCGCCAGCTTTGCCACCTCTGCCTGCAGCACCATCGTCGAGGAGGGCCAACGCTCCACCGTAAGACCAAGTCGATGATGGTAACGCGGGGTCGGACTTGAGCGCTCTGCAGCGCTTGCAGAAGTAGAAGCGGCCTTCGTTCTTCTTGCAACCGCACCAGCAGCAGGCCCACCGCTTGTCAGGAGCGCGGCCCCTTGACGAGCATCCACATGAGCAGCATGCGGACGTCGGAGGCCTGGCACCAGCGGCGGCCACGGGGTGTGGTCGCGGCGCCTCGGCACACGGACAGCTCCAACCCCACTCGCTCCGCCGTGGAAACTGCCAGAGGGGGGTGGACTGGACCACTTCGAGTGTCATGGCGCCCACGCCGCGCGCCCTTTACCGCCTCCGTCAGCAGAGCCTCCCGCCATGCCGCCGACGGGGACGCCGCGAAGAGGTGCTCTTGCAGGAGCTCACAAATGGAAAGCGTGCGGGTTGAGAGCCCACGAACTGTAGGAATGGAATACGAGCCAATTCAGCCCGCAACAGCTTGAGCCAACATGGCTTGAGCCAAATGGCCACGGAAAAGGAGGAGGAGGAGGAGGAGGAGGAGGAGGAGGAGGAGGGGGGAGGGGGGGAGGAGGGAGGAGGGGAGGGAGGAGGGAGGAGGGGAGGAGGAGGAGGAGGAGGAGGAGGGGAGGAGGGGAGGAGGAGGAGGAGGAGGAAGGAGGGAGGAGGAAGGAGGAAGGGGAAGGAGGAAGGAGGAAGGAGGAAGGAGGAAGGAGGAAGGAGGAGGTATTTCGGGCCGCGCCCAGCGCTCGGATCTGCGGCCCGTTGCCCCGCGCGCTCGGGAGCGCGGATTCGCCGCGCGCTTCGGCCCCGCCGTGGGCGCTGCTTCTGGCTCCGCGTCGGGCTTCGCCCCGGCCTGGGCTTTCGGCTCCGCGTTGGCGCTTCTCTCGGCTTCGTGCCCCTACCAGAGGAAGCTGGAGGAAACATTCCTCCTCCTCCTCCTCCTCCTCCTCCTCCTCCTCCTCCCTCTCCTCCTCCTCCTCCTCCTCCTCCTCCTCCTCCTCCTCTTCGTGCCCCGGCGTCGCCTCGGCGTCGGGCCCTCGGCTGCGCATCTGCGCGCTTCGGCCCCGCCGTCGCTGCGCCTGCTCCGTGCTTCGGGGCGCCGCTCCTCGCGCGGGCTCGGCGGCTGCTGGTGGCTTGGGTTTGCTTTCCTCTCGACGACGACGTCGACGTCATCGTCATCGTCATCATCTCTCCTCTGCCCTCGAACGGTTTCAATTGCGTATGCAGGGGCGGCGCAGCCTGCGCCGCTCCAGCGCCGAACCAAGAAATCCGAGCGGACCTCCGACAAGTCATGCTTGCGCCGCTGTTGGACCCTCCCTCCGCCCTCGCTCCCTCTCTCCTCCCGAACCGCCGCGACACCAGGCTGTGATGTCCAGCCTTTCGCACGGCTCGAAGGGTTGCAGAGACTCTGCTGGCCATACCTGGCACGAGCCTCTTTGTGAACCCTGACTTGCGCAGGCCTCGCAGGGGCCGGGCCCGGCGGAGGAGGAGGAGGAGGAGGAGGAGGAGGAGGAGGAAAAGGAGGAGGAGGAGGAAAAGGAGGAGGAGGAGGAGGAGGAGGAGGAGGAGAGTGGAGGAGGAGGAGTGAGGAGGGGACGGAGGAGGGAGGAGGAGGAGGAGGAGGAGGAGGAGGGGGAGGGGGAGGAGGGGGGGCGGGGAGGAGTAAAGTAGGCGAAGGAGACGGAGGAGGACGAGGAGGTACGAGAAGGGGGGGGAGGAGGCGGAGAGGAGGAGGAGGAGGAGGAGGAGGAGGTGGAGGAGGAGGTGGGGAGGAGGAAGGAGGAGGAGGAGGAGCTAGCCAGCGAGCAGCAGCGTGCAGGCAGCAGCAGCAGGAGCAGCAGGTAGCAGAGGAGCAGCGGAGCAGCAGGAGCTGCAGGCGCAGCAGAGATAGCAGGATGAGCAGGAAGGAGCGGAGAGCAGGAGATGGAGAAGAAGCAGGGGCCAGGAGATGAGAAGCTAGGAAACTAGGAGATGGAGGAGGAGGAGGAGGAGGAGGGGAGGGGAGGAGGAGGAGGGGGAGGGATAGGAGGAGAGGCGGGGAGGATATGAGGCGGTGGAGGAGGACAGGAGGAGGAGGAAAGGGGAGGAGATGGAGGAGATGGAGGAGATGGAGGAGATGGAGGAGGCGGAGTTGGTAGGAGGAGGAGGAGAGGGATACGAGGAGGGACGGAGGAAGGAGGAGGGGTGGAGGAGGAGGAGGAGGAGGAGGAGAGGAGGTGTGCGTCCTGCAGCTTCCTAGCGACACTCGCGAGCACAGCCTGGATGCCTCTGCCCTCGTTCTCTGGTAGGGGCACGAGCTGGCCACGGGGACCTCGCTCGGCATGCTCCAGGTCGTGATGTGCCGCGTCCAAGACAAGGAAACAAAACGTTGGGTGGAGGAGGAGGAGGAGGAGGAGGAGGAGGAGGAGGAGGAGGAGGAGGAGGGGAGGAGGAGGAGGAGGAGGAGGGGGAGATCCATCTACCCCCAATCGCCCATCCATCGCCGACGTGGCCCGAACCCCGCCCAGGAGCGTGCGGCGTCACCGTCGGAGCCCCTCGGTGACCTGTAGGGGAACGAAGAATGACATAAACATAAAAACTCGGAGGTCCGCGCGAATGTCTCGGATCGGCGTTGGACACCCTTCCCTAGCGCGCGGAGTGCGCCAGGGGCGGCGCCGCAGGCGCCGCCAAGGGGGTCCAGCACGGATCCGAGAAATCGGCGCGGACCTCTGAGTTGTTATGTTTACGTCATTATTCGTTCCCCTACTCTGTCGGCGATGCATCGCCGGTTCCAGGTCGGTGCCTCTCCCCCGGAGCTGGGCACCCCCAGCGTTCCACCTCACGGCTGCTTCGAGCCCTGCTCCTTCCCTCCCTCCCTCCTCCCGCCCTCGGCTTACAGTGGGGACCCACGTCAAGAAGCACCCTGCTTGCCTCCAGGGTGCCCTGGGTTTCGGGTTTCTTGGGTTTCGATGGTTTTGCGATGGAAAACGTGACGTTCCCACACCAAAAATCGATGGACGTCCTGGGGTCGCAGGGTTGGGTTTCTTTTGGAAGGTTTCTTGTGGTCGGGCCCCTACTGTACCAGTCTGAAGCAGATCCTTATCCATACGATCGGCCTCGCCTTATCTCGATGCCGATCGTAGGGATTCCCTCCGTTTCTGAGGGTACACCCCTGAGATTGTCATCGCCTTTTGGCTCGTCAGTCTTGGGGATAGGGATCAGGTCGAGGCTGGTCATCGGCGGCGGTTGCCCCGTCGAGTAGCAGTGCTACCCCGCCCCCCACCCCGCGCGGCGTCGCGAGCTCTGGGCCCTGCTCGCTCCCCTGGACGCCTCCGGGAGAAGTATGACCCCGCGGAGATGCGTACGGCCAAAACGAGGAATCGCCAGTCCAGCGTTCCACGTTGAACGCCGCCGGCGACCCAGGATCCTCCTCCTCCTGCTCCAGTCTCTGGCTTCCTCTCCTCTCCCCCCCGGCCCTTCCTCTCCTCTCCACATATCATATCATCAATCATCGTCAATCATCATCATCATCCTCATCATCATCTCATCAATATCATCATCATCATACAATCATCATAATCATCATCATCTTCTCATCATCATCATCATCATCATTATCTCATCAATCATCATCATCATCATCATCATCATCATCATCATCATCCATCATCATCATCATCAATCATCATCCTCATCATCATCTCATCATCATCATCATCATCATCATTCATCTTCCCATCTTCCTCCCTTCCATCCTTACCTCATCCCCCTCCTCCTCATCCTCCTCCTCCTCTCCTTCCTACTCCCCCCCTCCTCCTCCTCCTCTCCCTCTCCTACCTCCTCCTTCTCTTCTCTCTTTCTCCTCCCCCCTCCTCGTCGGCCTCCTCCTCCTCCTCCTGCTCCTCCTGCTCCTCCTGCTCCTCCTCCTCCTCCTCCTCCTCCTCATCCTCTTCCTCCTCCTCCTCCTCTTTCTCCTGCGCCAGCGTTCGCCTGGAATCGGTCGATTTTGAACGAAGGGACGGTTCGGAAAAGGCCGATCGGTCAAGGTTGCA
Organism: Prorocentrum cordatum; assembly: GCA_963575745.1. Taxonomy (NCBI): domain Eukaryota; class Dinophyceae; order Prorocentrales; family Prorocentraceae; genus Prorocentrum; species Prorocentrum cordatum. The sequence continues at coordinate 22,569 of CAUYUJ010006171.1, forward strand.
GGGAGGAGGAGGGAGAAGAGAAGGAAGAGGGAAGAGGACGAGGAGCAGGGGAAGGAAAGAGGAAGGAGGAAGGAGGAAGCAGGAGGAGGAGGAGGAGGAGGAGGAGGAGAGCCCTGTTCTGTTTTCCCCCGCCCCCCGCCCCCTGCTCCTTCCCCCCCCTCCTTCCTCCTCTGCTCACTCCCAGCCGCCTCCGCTCCCAGCGAGACAGAAAGAGGCAGGGGTAGAGAGAGCGGGCCTCCCGGCCGAGGCCGCCACCACCGCGTCGCTCAGCACGAAGGCCCCTGGCGAGCGCCTCATCCCTTCGCCCTTGCGGGCTCCGTATCGTCGTCGTCATCCTCGTCCTCGTCCTCGTCGTCGTCGTCGTCCTCGTCCTCGTCCTCGTCCTCGTCCTCGTCCTCGTCCTCGTCCTCGTCGTCGTCGTCGTCGTCGTCGTCGTCGTCGTCGTCGTCGTCGTCGTCGTCGTCTCTCGTCGCTCGTCGCTCGTCGCTCTTCGTCTTCGTCGTCGTCGCTCTTCGTCGTCGTCGTCGCTCGTCCTCGTCCTCGTCCTCGTCGTCCTCGTCGTCCTCGTCCTCGTCGTCGTCGTCGTCGTCGTCGTCGTCGTCGCATGTAAGTGGGGCCCAGGCCACCTCCCCCAGTGCCATCGTCGGCGCGGGGGGGGGGAGCGGGAGTTTGGCCCAGGCAGCGTTACCCTGGGGGGAGAGCGCTCGCGCGAGAACTACCAGAAGGAGGATGCCCGGCAACAGAGGAGCAGCGCCCAGCGCGATGGAAATCTCAGCTCGCCGCCCTGCGGGTCTGCGATCGCGACGACGCTCGCGCAGATCGCTTTCCGTGACGGGCGATCTCCTGCGGGCGTTCGGCAGACCATCGCCGTCAAACTGCGTCGCCCAAGCGCCGTTGCCGTCGACCCAGGCCGCGTTGGCCGCGCGGCGCAGCGCGCGGGCGCCCGAGGCTGGCTGAAGAGCGTTGCGCATCTGCCGCTCTGCTGGCGGCCTCTGCATCTCCTTGTGGCGGGACCTCCTCGCACCGTCAAGCCGGCGCCGTTCTCCCTCGGACTGGGCCGCCACGGGCCGCGGGGATCGGCGCCCACGGGCCGTGGTCCACCTCTCGCTCGGAGAGGAGCTCGCCCCCGCGCCCGGCGTCGCGCTCCCTGCGGCAGCCTCCGCGCAGCAAAATCGGCACCTGCGCTCGGCCTGCCCCTGGGCAACTCGGCGACCAGCCGCGTTGACTCTGCCAGCAACTCGTCGACGCGCTGCGGCACGGGGCCCCCTCTCGCCCCGAAGACCCTCGCGCGCGCGCGCGGTGCGCCAGGCCAGCGCGAGGCCCGAGCGCGAGGCGAGCACACTGTCTGGCCAGCCCACGAGCCAAAGCAGAGCAGCAAGGAGCGCCGTGCGCATGCCCCGCGCTGCCGCGCGCCCCGCCAGCCCACTGGCGGGCGCGCAGCGCCGCGGAGGCCGGCCGGAGCCCGTCGCCGAGTTCCCCGACCGCGGCCGCGCACCGCCATCTCCATGCCCGAATCCTGGAAGCGGCGGCTGCGGCGGGCGCGGCCGCGAACGGCAAGTCTGCAGGCGCTGCGGCGCCGCCATCACATGGAAGACCTCCTCCTCCACCTCCACCTCCTCCTCTCCTCTCCTCTCCACCTCCTCCTCTCCTCCTCCTCCTCCTCCTCCTTCTCCTCCATCTGCTCTCGTCTCAAAATCCTCTCTCCTCCTCCTCCTCCTTCCTCCCATCCCCCTCCTTCCAATGATGAAACCTACCCTCCCTCAGCCTCCTCCTCCTCCTCTCCTCCAGCTCTCCTTCCAGTCCTTCTCTCCGCCTTCCTCCTCCTCCTCCTCCTCTCTCTCCTCCTCCCATATGGAAGACTTCCCTCCGCCCCTCTTCTTCTCTCCTCTCCTAGCTCCCTCCGTCTCTCCTCCCTCCCTCCTCCTCCTCCACCTCCTCCTCCTCCCCCTCCTCCTCACATGAATACCTCCTCCGCCTCCTCCTCCTCCTCCAGCTCCTCCTCCTCCTCTCCTCCTCCTCCTCCTACTCTCTCCTCCTCCTCCTCCTCCTCCTCCTCCTCCTCCTCCTCCTCCTCCTCCTCCTCCTGACAGCCGCGCGCGCCAGAACGCAAAGCTGCGGCGAGGTATTGCTCGCCCGTCGGCCCTGCCCCGAGGGCGGTTGGCAGGGCCCGCGTGCTTGGTGGCGCGCCCGCCTGCCGGCCCAGGGGCGCCGCCGTTCGCCCGGCGGAGAGGAGGCCCAGCGCACTTCCCGCTGGCAGTGTAGATCGCTGCTGCCGCACGAGTTTCAGGAGGGAGAGAAACACACAGACACAATGAATCGTCGATTCCCCCGAAGATATGGGGAAGTGTGGGAAGTGGGGGGAAGACAAAAACCCAGGAAACCTGGGAAAGTATGGGGGATCCGGGTATTTGTGTCTATTTGTGTCTATATGTGTGTCCCGGGGCCCCTTCAGGATTCGCAAACCTCACAAACGGCTTTTGACGAGTAAGATCATCAAGGCAAGGCGCCGGGACCCGGCCGAGCCGCTCTGGCGGGAGAGCGCGCCGGAGCGCGGCGTGCGCGGCGCCCTGCGGGAGTCGTCGCATGGGGGCGGCGGCGTCCCATGCCGCAACGCCTGCGTCTGTCGCGGCGGGGGCGTGTCAGCGCCTCGCCCCCGAGTTTGCAGCGGCAGCGACGGCCAGCTGGCGCACCGTCTGTCGACGGCCCTCTGCGGCGCCGTGATTGCGCATGCCACACATCCGGCCCCCCTTGCCCACGGCGCTGCTGCCAGCGTGGGGGAGGCCGCGCGGGCCTGGCTCTCTGCATCTGCTAGTGTTCCAGCTTCAAGTGACCATCGGGCACCCTTCCCCGCGCCTTTTCCCTTTGCTCGCCCGCCTCGTCCCGCCTCCCCCGCCACTGGCTCCACTCCGGCTCTCGTGTCACCACAGGGGTTGCCGAGCGAGGAGCAAAAGGTCCTTCGGTAGGGCAAACAAAAGCGGCATCGGTGGGGCAAACAAAAGGTCCCTCGGTAGGGCAAACAGAAGCGGCATCGGTAGGGCAAACAAAAGGTCCTTCGGTAGGGCAAACGTTAGGGCAAACAAGAGGTCCTTCGGTAGGGCAAACAAAAGGTCCTTCGGTAGGGCAAACAAAAGGTCCTTCGGCAGGGCGCCCTGAGGCCCGCGCGGCCTCCCTGGGTCGGACCGCCCCCCTCCCTGGCGCGCGGAGCGCGCCAGGGGCGGCAAATGGACCCTGCGCCGATCGAAGCAATCCGCGCGGAGCTCCGCAAGTTTACGCCCAAGGCGGGCCTGTCAATTCTACGGGGGGGATGTGCAAAAATAGTCCCCAAATAGTCCGGGGACGATGTTTTGAGCACTTTTCGGCCACTTTGGAGCATGTTTGGGGTATTGCGAAGGCCTTACGGCCGTTTCCGCCGACCCTGAAGATGACGAAAGACGAGGGGGGGGGCAGGAGGAGGAGGAGGAGGAGGAGGAGGAGGAGGCGGAAGGGAGTAGGAGGAGGAAGGGTGAAGGGGGAGGAGGAGGAGGCCTTATGGATGTTGGTTGGGATCTCGTGGTTGACCTCTCGGGGGCGTCTGGAAGGCAACTTGAAGCCTCTTGGGGGCCGTTGTGGGGCCTCTTGGGGCCTCTTTTGGGCCTCTTGGGGCTTCCGGAGGCCGTCTTCGGCGCATCTTGGGGGCGTCTTGGCGCCGCTCGGGGGCCTCTTGGGGCCTTTTGGGGGCCTCTTGGGGCTTCCCGGGGGCCTCTTAGGGCGGAAGTCTCGAATTCTCGGTTCCTCGTCCCCCTCTTGGCCGTTTCTTGGGCCCGTCTTGGGGCCCTATTGGGCCGTCTTGGGCGCCTCTTAGGCTGTCCTGGGGCCTTCTTGGGCCGTCTTGGGGCCCTCTTGTAGGCCTCTTGGGGCGCTCTTGGGGGCCTCTTGGGGGCCTCTTGGGCCGTCTTGGAGTGTCGGAAAGCCGAAAAGGCGAGAAGGCCAAAATCATTCAAAAACCTATGTAAAATTGACGATTTTGGCGCCTGGGGCCCTCTTGGGTGTGCTCTTGGGGCTCTCTTGGAGCGTCTTGAGGGCCTCTTGGTCCGTCTTCGGGCCGTCTTGGGCGTCTTGGGGCCATCGTTCGTCGAGTCGAGGCCCTCTTGTACCCTTTTGGGGGTGTCTTCTGTCGCTCTTGGCTCGTCTGGAAGCTTTTCTGAGCTCCGGGACCCCCCGGGGAGGATGCGTATCTGGGTGGCGACCCCCCCCGGCGACCCCCCCCGGCGACCCGCCCGGGACGATGTTTTGAGCACTTTTCGGCCACTTTGGAGCATGTTTGGGGTATTTTTTGTTGTTCGTCCAAAATCCCCCTGTAGGGGGACAGGCACGAGCTAAGTCTACGCCTACAGTAGGGGCCCGACCACAGGAAGCCTCCCACAGAAAACCCGACCCTGAGACCCCAGGACGCCCATAGATTTGCGGTGTGGGAGCGTCGCGCTCTCCACAGCAAGACCATCGAAGCCCAAGAAACCCAGGGCACCCTGGAGGCGAGCAGGGTGCGTCTTGGCATGGGCCCCCACTCCTCCTCCTCCTCCTCCTCCTCCTCCGCCTCCTCCTTCTCCTCCGCCTCCTTCTCCGCCTCCTCCTCCTCCGCCTCCTCCTTCTCCTCCTCCTCGTCGATGCCCCGGAAAGTGGGGGGAAGGACGAAGATCAAGAACATGCGAGGAAATAAAAGGGGAAATTTGGGATCCGTGCGTATTTATTGTGCTCCAATTTGCCCTATTGCCACTTTTCGAGCGCGTTTCTTCATTCGCGGCGATAACGGGCATTACGGGGAGGGGCATAACTTTGCGCCGCCCCCCCGCCGTGCGGTTCCGGCGCCACCACAGCGTCCGCGCGCACGACGACGACGAGCGACGAGCGACGACGACGACGACGACGACGAGGACGAGGAGGACGACGACGAGCGACGAGCGACGAGCGACCACGACGACGACGACGACGACGACGACGATCGACGATCGACGACGACGGCGGCGACGACGACGACGATACGACGAGGACGAGGACGAGGACGAGGACGACGACGAGCGACGAGCGACGAGCGACCACGACGACGACGACGAAGAGCGAGGACGAGGACGACGACGAGCGACGACGACGAGGAGCGACGGCGACGACGACGAGGACGAGGACGAGGATGAGGACGACTACGACGACGAGCGATGAGCGACCACGACGACGACGACGAGCGACGAGCGACGACGACGACGAGGAGCGACGACGAGCGACGATGAGGACGACGACGAATCAGGGTACGGAGCCCGCAGGACGACGACGACGACGACGAATCAGGCGACGAGGGACCACGACGACGCGACGACGAGCGACGACGACAAGCGACGAGGGGCAGGCGTATCAACGACACGCGCGCCGCCCCCCAAACCGCGCGCGCCACGAGCTCGTTTTGGGGAGCCGCTCGCACCACGTGTAGGTCCCGTGCTCTGCGGTCAGATCAGGGCATCCCCTTGCCTCCCTTCTTCTCCTCTGTTCGATCCCGCCCGCCCCCCCTCCCCCTACGTCGCATCTTCGGATGTCGGCGCGGCGGAACAGAAAGAGGTTGCTCTTCAGGGTTCTGCGATGACCCTGGTCGTCGGGCCCGCCCGCCCCCCCCCCCCGGATATCCTGACGTTGTCCGCTGCGCAGCTCCGACCGTGGCGCGCAGCGCTGGTGCGCGCGGGCATGCGTGGGGCTGCCCGGCGCGAGCAGGTCAGGTGAGCGGCCCGCACCGCCCTCCCCCCCGGACAGCCGGTGCTGGCGCCGAAGAAAAGAAGAGTGTCCCATCGCGGCTCGTCGGGACACGGGGTCCCTGAAGTATGCGGGGGTGGGCAGAGCTTTTACCCTGACGCGTCGAGTAGCGAATGGTCCGTGCTCGGTTCTCCAGAGGGCGCCGCGGCCTTCATTTGCCAGGCCTGCGCCCGCCAGGTTTGGGCCCGCGGTCGTTTCCACTGAGCCACGTCTTACGAAAGGGGGGTCTGCCCATCCCCGAAATATGTGCAGTTCCCTTCTTCCGTTCGAGCCGTGCTTCGGCAGTCCCGGGGGGGGCGGCGGCGCGCGCCGCGCAGGAGGGAGAGGCACGGTCAGGAGCCCCCGGGGAGGGCCGAAGGACCGGGGCTGCGAGGGGGGTCCTGCGGGTTCGGCTCGGTGGGAGGCCCAGGGGGGTTCTCCTGCAGGTGCGGCAGGGGGGTTCTCCTGCAGGGTTCGGCCTGGCGGGAGGGCCGAAGGGCCAGGACTGCGAGGCCCGGGGGGGGGGGTTCTCCTGCAGGTTCGGCTCGGTGGGAGGCCCAGGGGGGGTTCTCCTGCAGGTGCGGCAGGGGGGTTCTCCTGCAGGTTCGGCCTGGTGTTTTTGTTTGGGGGGAGCGGGCATGCGTAAGCATATCTTCGACGTGCTCTCGGGGTCCGACGCTCTGGGGATCGCGCGGCGCGGCGCGGGTGGCACGTCGACGGCTGCGACGCGCAAGCGAGGTGCTGTGAGGTGTTGTTCTCTTTCAGGTCTGCGGCAACTCGTGCCCGAGCTCAGAACCTCGGGGAGAGGACCAGACTTCGGTTTAGCCTTGGGGTCATCGTCCCAGGTGGTTTGGATCCAGCTGTATGTATAGAATATGTGCCTCTTGTAGGCCTTCAGGTTGGACGAACTAGGCCCCGACGGAGTGTTTCTTTACTGCCACTTTCCCGTCTGAGTCCCCATCGAAGCCGAAGCCCAAAGTCAGGAAAACGAATCGAAACGTGCCAGGACATTCCCATGTTGCAGTGGAGGTTTGAAACAAACTTTCGACTGCGAGAAAAAGGTGCTATGCTACGGCACCACGCTGGCACACTATGCCAAGGGCACGGAGCCGCAACACGCTAAGGCCATCGCCGTGTCACAGAGTAGCGCGTTCCAGCGAGGAACGGCGGCGATATCAAACAGCAGCAGCGGAAGGTTTTCGACGAGGGTCGAGGGTCAGAGAGCGCTTTCCTCTGCAGGACCACCAGGAAAGGGACGTCAAGGTGGTCAAACGCCTCGCCGCTTAGGCCAACGAAGACGTTCAAAATCCAGCCACTCGCTTGTGCCCAAAGTTTTGGCTGGACGCCTGGTGTGGTGCATCAGTTTCAGTTTGACCGAACAGGTAGGTGGCGCCCCTTGACGTCCGTTTGGGGTGTTCTGCAGACCTGCCCCCCCAGCCCGCGCGTGGTAAGGGCGCGCGCCTTTCCAGGGCACCCCTGTGTCCTTGCCTCTGCGGCCCGCCCTTTGCTGTTACCGCCGGGGTGGGGTGGTCGCCCGCCACCCAGCAGATCCCAAGTTCGGCCTCACGGGGCCTTGCGTCCTTGCCATTACCGCTGGGGTGGGGTGGTCGCCCGCCACCCAACAGATCCCAAGTTCGGCCTCACGGGGCCTCGCGTCCTGGCCACCCGTATGCAATCTGCG
>CAUYUJ010006171.1:35000-55572 GCA_963575745.1 Prorocentrum cordatum
GGCGAGGGGTGAATGTACGCCAGGTGGAGGCTCGGGGCCCGGCCTTCACCCTTGATAGCCTTGAAGGGCTGCAGGGTCCACCCGGCCTCCTGAAGGTCGGCGGCGCAAAGCATCGGCCGGATGTTCCTGATGGGCGGCACCGTGACATCTTTCCTCTTCCTATTCCTGACTATCTCGAAGCCTCACCTGCTGCTGGCCCTCTGTCGCGTGCTGTGCGTCGCCGGGTTCTCCGTGCCGAACACGATAAGCACCTCGTTCGTGAATGCATCGCGACGCTCAACAAGACCTACGGCTGTGCCTCCCTCGGTAGTGAGTTCTCGAATGCCGGGCAGAAAGCAGCTGTAGATAATATTATAGCAACATGCCGCGCGGTGGGGGCCCCTCCAGTGGACCCGGCCGCGCCGCACCTCTTTTCCAAGGGAGCCCTTTCGGCGCTTCTTGACGGATCCGCCCTGTACTCATCAGATGGAGGGGCGGTGACATCCTTCAGTCGAGACCTCGTCTCCTGGCCCGCTGGGCGGACCGACCCGGTTCCTCTGGAGTCGCTCGCTTCTGGGCCTGTTTTGAAACAGCTGGAGGCTTGGCAGTACCAAATGCTTCGCCCGGAGTCGGAGGCCCGGGCCCTGCAGAAAGAAATTTGCCCGCGGGGACCTCATGTGGATCCCGTCCTGAAGAATTCGCCGTGGCGGTATGCTGAGTTTTTGGCAGATATGTCTTCTCGGGGAATGCTGTCCTGGGAGCGCGCCATGGGGCGTCAAGGCAATCTGGGCTTGTTTTTTGTGAAGAAGAAAAGCGGTGCTCAGCGCATCATCTTCGATACCAGAGTTGCGAATTGCAGGTTCGTCGACCCGCCGTCGACGCGCCTCCCCTCCCCTTCTGCGTTCGCTTCTCTCGAGGCCGAGGGGGGCCCTCTGTATGTAGCGAGCGGGGATCTGGATGTGGCTTTTTATCATATGCAGTTGCCTCAAGGAATGGAGCATATGTTTAGTTTGCCCTGTATAGATTCCTCTTATCTGCAGAAGTTTCACATTCCTGGTGTCCCTGACGGGGCCGGCGTAACTATGTTACCTTGCGTACGGGTGCTTCCTATGGGCTTCTCATGGGCTCTCCATCTATGTCAAAACGTCCTGGAGGGGGCTTTGGACAAAGGGGGCTTCAAAAGGAACGAGCAGGTGTTGGACGGCAGGCCAGGAGTGGTTCTTAGATATCCTGGGGACACCGCGTCAGCCGCATATGTGGACAACTTCCTCACCTTGGGGCATGATCCGGGGACCGTGGCCAGTCGTCTCAATATTGTCGTCGAGCAGTTGAGGGGCCTGGGCCTCGTCGTCCACGAGCTTGAAGGTGCCAGCAAGGATCGTGAATTCTTGGGGATGTCGCTCCGCGGTGGTCGTTATCTTTCGGTGAAGAGTCGCAACATTTGGAGGCTTCGGTATGCACTGGATGACTTGCTGGCCAGGCCGAGGGTGAGCGGACATCTCTTGCGTGTTATCGCCGGTCACATCACTTGGACGAGTTTGGTGCGCCGCGAGTGTCTGTCCTTGCTGCATGCCACGTACGCATATATCCAGGCCGCTGGCCCCACACCCTGTTGTTTGTGGTCCTCTGTGAGGCAGGAGCTCGAGAGCGTTCGCAACTTGTTGCCATTGCTGTGCGTGGACCTGCAGGCTGATTGGCATCCCTACGTTGCGTGTACAGACGCGTCGCCGTTCGGTCTCGGAGTCGTCCGCCGCAAGATGAGCCCGGTCCAGGTCCAGGAGCTAGGTCGGCAGAAGGAGAGGTTCCGTTTCAAGATCGAGGGTGGTGCTCAGGCCCGTCGAAGGGCCTTGGAGGAGGTTGGGATGGACGAGGAGACCAAGATGATCTTGGAGCGGGAGGAGGGGCCTTTGTGGGCCCTGAACGAGGAGGAGCCTGACCCAAGCACGGGGGAGTTCTTGGAGGTGCCTAGGCAGCTTCTGCGTCCGGGGTGCTGGAGCTGTGTATCCGCCACACATGTCGAGATGGGGCCCAACATCCTGTTTCTTGAGGGAGAGGCCCTGGTCATGGGCTTCAAGAACGTCCTGAGGAGCTGCAAGGCCCACGGTCGTCGCATCCTGATCCTCTCGGACAACCTTCCCCTGGTATTGGCAGCGGGCAAAGGACGGGCCAAGTCAGTTCACCTACGACAGTGTCTGTATCGAATATGTGCTCTATCGCTGGCAACGGGCTCGAGACTCGCCGTCCGGTGGGTTCCGTCGGAGCTCAACCCGGCCGACCCGGTGTCCCGAGGCGAGGTCGGCTGGTTCTCTGGCGCGCGCTCATATGGCCCGTCCGGGCCGCATGGCGGCCTCGCGGTTGCTGCTGCTGACGCTGGGCGCGGGCTGCGGGCTCCTGTCGCCGCCCTGCGTGCAGGGGGCGCGGACGTCCCGGGCGCCGGCGGCATCCGCTCTGAAGCGCGAGCGGGCCCAGGCGGCTGCACAGGTGGCTCGGGCTGCGCTGCGGTTCACCGGGCTGTCGACCCTGGAGAATGCCGCGATCCTGCCCTCGACGGCCAGGAACTACCAGATGGCTCTCGAGGCCTTTGCGGCCTTCTGCTCGACTCGCCGCCGGGACTGGTGCTCGACATCGGAGCTGGACGCGCTGCTGGTGGAGTACTTCGACCAGATGTACCTCCTGGGCGAGAACGGCAACACGGGGTCCCAGCTCCTGGCGGCGCTCAGCCATGTGATGCCGGTCTTGTACAAGGCGGTGCCTCGGGTGCTGCCGCGGGCCAAGCGGTGTGCCATCGCGTGGGCCCGCCGGGCCCCGGCACACACGCGGCTGCCGCTGCCGAGGTGTGCCTGCTTTGCGATCGCGGGCATGCTGGCCAGCTGGGGCCAGGCGCGGATGGCCATCTGCGTGATCCTGAGCTTCCTGTGCTACCTGCGGCCTGGCGAGGCGCTCCGCCTCCGGGGCCGCAGCCTGGTCCAGCCAGCCGCGGCCGCGGGGCAGGTGTACGACAAGTGGGCACTCCTGCTGCACGACGTGGTCGATCGTGTCCCGAGCAAGGTCGGCCTGTTCGAGGAGTCGGTGATCATCGACAACGCGAGCTGGCTCTTTCGGGTCCTCGAGGCCTTGAAGCTGGCCACGCCAGCCGAAGCCTCTCTCTGGGATTTCGACCTCGGCGAGTACAAGAAGGCTTTCGGCGAGGCGGCCAAGCTCCTGTCGCTGAGCCGCCTCCGCCCGCACCTGTACTCCCTCCGCCACGGGGGGGCCTCGGAGGACATCATCCGCGGGCTCCGCACGCCGGAGCAGGTGCAACGCAGGGGCAGATGGGGCCACAGCAGCAGCATGAAGCGGTACGCAAAGGAGTCGAAGCTGCTCGCCGAGCTGCACTGGGTCCCTGCCACCACGCTGTCGTTCGGCAAGTTGGTCGAGGCGAACTTCAGGGCGGTGATCGAGGGCGCCCTGGCCGGCGGCCCGCATCCGCTGCGCTCCCAGCTGCCCGCCGCCCTGACCAGCCTGGTCGGCGCCCGACCCAGCCTGGCGGCGGCGGCCATCCGCGGCCGCAAGCGGCGCCGCCGCTGATTGCGGCCCCGGGGGCCGTGCGGGCCCACATGCTGGCTGCTTTCAGAAAGGCCGTGAACGCGGGGCGGCTGCACAGGCGGTTTGTCTTCGTCGAGCTGTTCTGCGGCAAGGGCTGCATCACGGCAGCGCTGAAATCCGACGGCTTCTCGGCAATCGGGTTCGACATCGGCCGCGGTGCTCACGAGAATCATCTGGTGCATGAGTTTTTTGGGGTGCTTCATGGATGGGTCACATCCGGCTGCATAGCCGGCATCTGGCTCGGGACGCCTTGCACGACGTGGAGTCAGGCTTTGCGCCGGCCTCTGCGCTCGCGGCGGCATCCCATGGGGCTGCCTGGGCTTTCGGCGAGCGAGCTGGCGAGGCTGGAGGTAGGCAACTCGACCTTCAGATTCACGTGCAAGGTCATCCGCCTCGCTATGAAGTGGAAAGTTGCTGTGTACCTTGAGAATCCCGCGGGCTCCTTGATGTGGCACGCTCCTGAACTGGCCCGGCTTTTGCGGGCGCCCTGCGCCCAGAAGATCCAGCTTCACATGTGTCAGTACGGGGCGCCGTGGAGGAAGGCGACCAGCGTCGCCGCCTGGAATTCGCTGCCGTTGCTGAACCTCAGTATCCGTTGCTCTGGTCGATCAGGTATTTGCTCGATGTCTAAAAAACGACACGTGATTCTGTCCGGGCACGCTCCTCACGGTCCTCACTTCACTCGTCTGGCGGCTGAGTACCCCAAAGCGTTCGCCCAGAAGTTCAGTCGTGTGATGCAGCGATCGTTCGAAGATAAACGTGCTCGGAGGTTTTCAAAATATGCTGTGGATATGGCATTGGGTGCATAAAGAAGTTGTTCGGCCTCCTTCTGACTATCAACCAGTCGGCCAGTTCACCATACGGGTATGGGTGTGTGCTCTCGGCTCGGCGTTCCTCGGCATCGATGTCTCGAAGTCACTTGCCTGGTCAGCCCCTCACACAAAAATGAGCCTGGCGGGAGAGAACGGTAGGCGAGCTGTCACATTTAACATGTTTAGGCATAGCCCATCCTGGATCCCGCCGCAACTGCCACGCTCAAGTCTTCCCTCCCTCCCCCCCTCTCTCGCGTGCCTCTGCGGGTGTGTGTCTGTGCCGTGCTTCTCTCTTCGTTCCTTCCTCTGTTATATTGCTCAGCAAGCTGTAAACGCAATTTCTTTATGTAGGGGGTGTGTGCTCTCGGCTCGGCGTTCCTCGGCATCGATGTCTCGAAGTCACTTGCCTGGTCAGCCCCTCACACAAAAATGAGCCTGGCGGGAGAGAACGGTAGGCGAGCTATATATATGTATTTTATATATATATATATATTTATATATATATATATATATGTCGGGGTACGGGGCCGGGGGCCTCCGGCCAGGTGCCTCGAGTCGCCATGGGGGGACCCCCCCCGGGCCTCTCCAGAGCCGCTCCGGGGCATCTCCCGAGCGGCTCAGGACGGACCCTGGTGCTGTTTCAGCACCAGGAATGGTTCCCACCTTCGACCCATGTCGCCGAAGCACGTGGTAGAGGTTTCAGGAGCCCTCCAACATAGCTCCGGACGCTTCCAGGAACGCTCCCCAGAGAGCCCCGGGAGGCCAACATCGATGGTTATCCGAGGGTTTCGGAAGGATTTTGGCCTTTTGTTTTTTTCGGTTGTACGACGCTCCACGACGGCCCGGGAGGTCTCCAGGTCCGCCCCCCAGCAGCCCCAGAGGCCCCCCAGACAAGCCCAAGGCGGCCCTGGAGAGCCCAACGCTGGCCCAAGAAGCGCCCACGACAGCCCACGAAGGCTCCAAAAGAAGCCCACGAAGGGCCCAAGAGAGGGACCGCGTACCGAACACCCAGGGCTCCCGCCTCAACAGTGACCCCAGGCAGCCCCCAAGAGTCCTCCAACATGGCTCTAAACGCTTCCAAGAGCACTCCCACGAGGGCCCCAGCAGGCCAAAAAATGATGGTTTTACCATCGTATTCGAAGGGTTTGGGCCTTCCGATCTTTGCGGCTGTCCCACGCTCCTAGGCGGCCCAGGAGGCCTCCGAGAACGCCCCCGAACAGCTCCAGAAGCGCCCAAGGCCGCCCCGAGGCGGTCCCAGAGAGCCCAAGGCTGGCCCCAGAAGCGCCCAGGGCAGCCCACGAGTGCCCCAAAACAGGCCCCAGAGGTGCTAAGACACGGACTGCGTCCGGAAAACCCAGCTTCCGCCTCAAGACAGCCCTAGGTAGCTCCCAAGAGGCTTGAAACATGGCTCAAGACGCCTCCAGGAGCACTCCCAAGAGGGTCCCAACAGGCCAAAATCGCTTGTTCTGCGTAGGAAATGGAGGATCTTGGCCTTCTTCTCTTTTCGGCTTCTCCACGCTCCAGTAGGGCCCATCGCGCCTCCAGGTCCGCTCCCAAACAGCCCTAGGCGGGCCCAGAGAGCCCCAGGGAGCCCGCAAGACCGGCCCTACGCAACCCAAGAGTTCCTCGGCAGGATAGTCCGGGAGGGGGGAAGACCGGGGGAGCCTCTGGCGCCCCATGCTCCGGGAACGCTCGTCCGGAACATGGCGCTTCCGGAACATGTGGCTTGCAGTGCATGCCGCCGTCTTCGTTGTAATAATCGTCGCGGGCATCGCACTTGAGCGGTGACCTCAACTAGAACCTGAGCGCGCGCGAAGCGCGCCCGATGGTTCTAGTATGTATGTGTATTTGTATATGTGTATGTACATGTATATGTATATATGTATGCATGCATGTATGCATGTATGTATGCATGTATGTACGTATGGATGTACGCATGTACGTTTGTGCGTATGTACGTGAGTACGTGTGTACGTATGTATGTATGTATGTATGTATGTATGTATGTATGTATGTATGTATGTACGTATGTGTGTATGTACGTATGTACGTATGTGTGTATGTGTGTATGTGTGTATGCATGCATGCATGCATGCACGCATGCATGTATCTATGTACGTACGTACTTAGGCATGTAGGTATGCACATATTCATGCGTGTATGTACGTATGCATGCATGTATGTATGTACGTTATGTTTGCTTGTATGGATTTACGTACATACGTCGAAAAGTAGGAAGGTTGGCAGGTAGGTAGGTAGGTAGGTAGGTAGGTAGGTAGGTAGGTAGGTAGGTAGGTAGGTAGGTAGGTAGGTAGGTAGGTAGGTAGGTAGGTAGGTGCATGCATGCATGCATGCATGCATGTACATACATATGTACTTGCTAGCACCAGGAGGGCGCACACACCGATGCTCGGCCCAGGATGGGCGGCGTGGCCAACTTTGGTGCGCTCTCTTGGCATCTCCGGTTCGAGGCTCTGGGCTCTCGGAGGTCTGCTTCCGGCCTCGGGACCCTGGTATTCGCACGTCCTCGCCGTCCCCGGAGGCTCCTCCGGCCTCGGTGGGCTGCGCCGCGCCCTCCGGGGTGCGGTGCCCCGGGTCGCCTTGTGCAGCCAGGTTTGCTGAAAGGAGGACGGCGACGAGGACGGAGAGGGCGAGGAGGAGGATCGAGGAGGACCGAGGAGATGGACCGAGGAGTATCGAGGAGGAGGATCGAGGGGGAAGATGGAGGAGGAGGAGGAGGAGGAGGAGGAGGCCTTTTTTGGGCGCTCATCAGACGGGGCTAGGACGAGGATGTGTCCGTTCCAGAGCGATCCGGAACGCTTTCAGAGCGTTCCAGAGCGCGGTGGGAAGGCCGCGGCGCCCGATACCTCCTCCAGAGCCGCCAGATCTCAGAGATTCTTGATCTATCCTCACCCAACGTGTTATCCTCGCCCTGGTTTGGTCTTAGCTGAAAGGAGGACCACTTTTGTGCGCTCAGGAGGCACCGTGGTTTTCGGGCCCTTGGACTCTCTGGTCGGGGAGCCGATTCGTGACTGAGGCTCGCCGTGGTCGGAACATCGCCCTTCGTTCCTTCCTGGGCTCCGCCATCCAGCACGACGGCGGTGTCGAGCTGGTAATCCCCAAGCGTGGTGGTGACAACACCCGGCGGTGAGTCTCGGGCGATTTGGTGTCACCACCCGGTTTGAGGGCTCGCGTGGTTCTTCGGGGATGTCCCGAACCTTGGTGGGTCCACGAGTCACAAAACCCAGCGGTGACCCCGTGTTTCAAACCCAACGGCTCAGCGGTGACTTTCTGGGGGATTCCAGGTCGCCACTTGATACAGTAGGGGTCTTGAAGAAGGAACCCTTTTCGTTGGGGAGGGGCTCCGTGTTCCTTGATTGTTTCACAGCTTGCCTCAGGTTGTCCTTAGGTTTTCGATGGGGAATCGAAGTTTAATTTATGGGAAAGGAGGGGCCTCGTTCCTTATTTAGGGTTCCTTAGGTCAACGCCCCTTCTGTATTGCACCACCTGGTGTGGGGGCTCCCAATCGATTCTGGCCAGCCCGACCCGATTCGATTCGGATACTCCGACGAACCAGTGCGACCCAAGGTGCGCGCAAGGGGTTGCTGTGCATCCGGGCGTGGCCTGGCCGAGTGGAGTCCGGCTCCGTGCTGCATTCTTCAGGAGGAGAAAAAACACACAGACACAAGGAATCCTCGATTCCCCAGAAAATATGGGAAAGTATGGGAAAATCCATTCTGGTGCAACCCGATGGCGACGCAGATTTCGATCCGGTCCGATTTCCGATTCCGCTTGATGGGTCTCGCCAAGGCGAAACGGAGAGGGGAGGAACAAGGTTCGAGGATCGAGGTGACTGCTCCTCCACCTCCTCCTCCTCCTCCTCCTCCTCCTCCTCTTCCTCCTTCTCCTCCTCCTCCTCCTCCTCCCTCCCCCATCCCCCTCCTCCTCCTCCTCTCCTCGTCCTCCTCCTCGTCCTCCTCATCTCCTCCTGCCCCTCCTCCTCCTCCTCCTCATCTCCTCCTCCTCCTCTCCTCCTTCCTCCTCCTCCTCCTTCCTCCCCCTTGCGCCTCCTCCTTCTCCGTCTCTCCTCCTCCTCCTCGCCTTCTCCTCCTCCTCCTCTCCTCCTCCTCCTCCTCCCCCCCCTCCGCCTCCGCCTCCTCCTCCTCCTCCTCCTCCTCCTCCTCCTCCTCCTCCTCCGCCTCCTTCTCCTGAGATCCTGGAGTCTCGATGTTTGTCAAGCCGGGCGTTATCGTTTATTTTTCTGAGAAGACTAAGAAGAAGCGCCAGAAACAGAAATTTTGGGCGCTCCGCGCGGATGTCTTGGATCCGCGCTGGGTCCCCCTGGCGGCGCCCCCGGCGTCGCCCCTGGAGCGCTCCGCGCGCCAGGGAGGGAGGGGGGGGGGGGCAGCGCGGATCCAAGAAATCCAAGCGGAGCGGCAACAGTTTAGTTGTATGTCGTTTTCTTTTGTTTTATTTCGGGCCCCGGGGACCCTCACCGATCGATCCGGCTTGAACAAGATGCAGAAAGATCGAGTCTAGGGCTCCGGGGCTCCGGGCGTGGATTTGCACGTCGTCGTGGCTTGTTCGCTGCGTCGGCTCTCGGGGGCAGAGCCCTGGGGTGCACGCCTGGACGTCCTCCGGCAGCTGTTTGCTCCGTCGGCGGTCCCAGAGTTCCCTCCCTCTCACACGGCTCCGATCTCCGCGGAGCACCCATATTCACCACCTACCAAACCACCTCAACCCAACCCGAAGGCCTCAATTTGCCCTCCATTTCCAGTGGGGGGGGGTCGGGGAAGTTGAAAAAACACATGGAACCCGTACCCCCCCCAACCCGAAATTCGGGTCAAATTCGGGTCTTCGGGTTGGGTTGGGGTGGTCTGGTAGGTAGTCAGATATGGGCGCACAGAGGCCCTGCGCATCGGCGTCAGGCGCCGCCGCGCAGAGCTGCCCGAGACCAGCCACTATCAAAGCCAAGTGATTGCACTAATGGGGTAAGTTTTGCGTCCAGTGTCGATTGTTGGCTGTCCCAGGGCCCGGGGCGCCATCTCGTTGGTGGGCGATGGCGTTATACCGTGGTGGTGGCAGCAGGGAGCCAAGGCGATGATCTTTGCGGCTGCAGCCCTGCGTAAGTCCCATCGGCGATCACGGTGGCGTCTTGCGCTGATGACGCAGCCAGGTCCAAGTTCGGCAACTGCGGCTCTCGTGCTGACGTCTGGGCGGCCCGAAAACTGCGCCCAGAGGCCGAATCGGCGGCGACTGGAGACATCATGCCGTCGGAGGTTTGGGCGCGAGCGCGATCAAAAGCATGCAGGAGCGCCCCCCCGGCCCCTGGAGACGCCAGGGTGCAGGCCAGCGAAGAGGAGCAGCCAGGAAGCCCCGAGCCCCTCGCGCCGTGCCAAAAGTCATGACGGCAGGTTTTTGGCCGTTTTCGCCCCTTGGGTTAAGTCGGGCGTGTCCCTCTACAGGAGGAATATGAAAAATATTCCAAAATAGTCTGGGGACGATGTGTTGCGCATTGTTTCATCACGTTTTGAATCTATGTTTGACTATTTTCGATTTTTCGTCCGAAATCCGCCTGTAGGGGGACATGCCCGACCTAACCCTTGGGGGCCCTTCCTGGGCCTCGGGGCCGTCAAGACACGACTCAGGATGAAAAGCCAACCCCAGAGAAAGGGTCGGGGCTTCCGTGGACCGCGTACTGAAAATATCAAGACCACACACGTTTGGGCTTCCCTCGTGCACGGAGTGTCTTCCTGAAGGCAACAGGTGAAGCCAGACAGGGGCCTTCAGTGGAGCTCTTTATGATCGGCTTCACCCCAACATATTAATACTATGTGTGCGCCGCCCCCCTAGGGGTGACGCGCGCACCGAAAATCTTATAATTTGTACGTGCGTCGTGGCGGGCGCTTTCTGGCCGCACCGCTCGGGTAACGATACACTACAAGGTGGGTATACTATATGTCGTTTCATTTGAGGTCACGGAACGTGTGAGGGGTGTACCAGGTCGCGTGCGATGCCGCCATGCGAACGCAGCCACGTGGGCCTTCGGTGGAGCTCCCTATGGGGCCACGGTGCGCGTGAGGGGTGTGCCAAGTCGGCGGCGGGTACGCCACACGAGCGCAGCCACTGGGGTCTCAGGTGTAACGCTCTACGGGGCCACGAAACGTATAAGGGGTGTACCGATTCGGCGGCGGGTACGCCACACGAACGCAGCCATTAGGGTCTCAGGTGGAACGCTCTACGGGGCCACGAAACGTATGAGGGGGTGTGCCTATTCGGCGGCGGGTACGCCACACGAGCGCAGCCATTGGGGTCTCAGGTGGAACGCCCTACGGGGCCACGACAAGTATGAGGGGGCGTGGCGAATCGGGAGCGGGCACGCCATGCGAACGCAGCCGCGGGGGCCAGCCACCAGGGTCTTCGGTGATGATCCTTCTGGGGCCAAGGAAACGTGCGGGGGGAGTTCCGAATCGGAGGCGGGGGCGCCGTTCGAGCGCAGCCACAGGGGCCTTCGGTGGAGCTCTCCCTGGGGGACACGGAACGTGCGAGGGGTGTGCCGAATCTGGGGCGAGTGCGCCATGCGAGCGCAGCCATTTGGGCTTTCGGTGGAGCTCCCTGTGGGGCCATAAAACATGTGTGGGGGGGTGGGGGACGGAGGAGGAGGAGGAGGAGGAGGAGGAGGAGGAGGAGGAGGAGGAGGAGGAGGAGGACGACGAGGAGGAGGAGGGGAGGGAGGAGGAGGAGGAGGAGGAGGAGGTGAGGAGTAGGCGAGGAGGAGGAGGAGGAGGAGGAGGAGGAGGAGGAGGAGGAGGAGGAGGAGGAGGGACTAAGGAGGAGGACGAGGACGAGGACGAGGACGAGGACGAGGAGGAGGAGGAGGAGGAGGAGGACGCGGAGAGGAGGAGACGCGGGGGAGGAGAGAGGACCGATGATGATGATGTGAGTTGTACGTGAATGATCTATGCGCGCTCGTAATTAGTTTTTCGGCTCAGACGCATGAGGTCAGAGGTTGGCATCGGTCTCTTCGCAGTCGGACTTGCGAGGGAGCTCGCTTCGCTAGCTTCACTTTCCGCACGACACCAGTGCCCAGACTGTTTCTGTGATCGCCCTCGGCCTTCGGAGTGTCCGAAGGTTCCTGACTGTGTGTGTCCGCCGCCGCTGGAACGACCTCCCGTGTGTGAGGTGCCGCCTGATTTCTTCAACAGGACGGGCTTCGTCGCACCCACGGACGACACCGTCTCCCTTGCCAACATTGGCCTCTTGGGAGTGCTTCTCGGAGCAGCGGTCGGAGGTCTGATCGCTCGGTTTTGTTGTCCTCGTCGTGTTGCTGCCCCTCGTCGAGGAGGGTACGGTCGCATTGAACAGTGATGGCGGGGGCCGCGGAGGCTCTGCCAGGTGGCTATGCCATCTACTGGTACGAAGGGGACGAGTATGGCCACGAACGGATTTTGCTGAGGGAAGTTAAGTCACAGGATGACAGACGTATCTGGGTTGGGGCCTCGCCTGACTTCGATGTATATGCGGAGGAGTGGAACACCACGGGAGATCGCGGGCCCATCAGAGTAGAACTGTTGAAAGGTCGCACTATGCCAAGGGGTTTTCCTCGGCCCATCTACCGCTTCGATCAGAAGGTTCCCTGGGACAAGTTCACGGAGCTTAGGGCCGAGGCGTCGCAGGTCATCTTCGACGAAGGGCTCGAGGAGATCGCTCACGCGAGAGTGCAAGATGACACGTTCGCGATCAGGAATTTCCGTCGGCCCCTCCTTGGATCACGAGGTCTTGCTCCTCCTCTGCCGCAGCATGCAGATGGGCAGGCTGACCTTGCCGACGCTCTTGGGAGTGACGAGGTCTGGGTCGCGTCTGAGCCCGTCTTTGACGGGGGCCAGGAGGTGGCGAGGATCAGCACTCAGGTCGCCAAGGAGTCCGTGGCGAGCAGGCTGGGGACCCGCGGGTTCGCCAAGTTTGGCTCGGTCGTCGCGGCGCTCGAACGGATCAAGGTGGAGGAGCTCGACGGCTACTTCGCGGCCCGCAAGAACCTGCTCCTGGCGGGCCTGGGAGGCACTCACACGCCCGAGGAGCGAGAGGGAGCCCCTGGCTCGCCCACAGGCCTCCAGGCCCTTCGCGGGGCTCTTGCAGGCCCACAGCTCCCTGGAACGGGTGAGGAGCCTGACAAGAAGGCGGACGAGGACGTCCGCACGCTGTCAGTGAAGTTCAACGCCTTCAACCGCAGGGAGCGCGTCTGGGTGGACTCGGTCAAGGAGATGGTCGAGGACGCCTTCGCGGACTGGCCTTTGGGTGGTCCTCGCACGTTCTTGTGGTTGATGATGTCGTTTGCTCAGCTCGCGATGGTGCCCGCGTTCTGGCTGGGGCGCCACCTACAGACGGCGGGTTGGAGCGAGAACGATCGCTCTATTCATGAGATGCGGGTGATGGCGGAGGTTTTCGAGCTGGCTACCTCTTACGATCAGCTGAATGTGGCTTCGCTCGCGGCCTTCGAGAGGTTAGGGCGGAGATGGCAAGCTATA
The DNA here is from genome assembly GCA_963575745.1 of Prorocentrum cordatum. Lineage (NCBI taxonomy): Eukaryota > Dinophyceae > Prorocentrales > Prorocentraceae > Prorocentrum > Prorocentrum cordatum. The sequence continues at coordinate 47,902 of CAUYUJ010006171.1, forward strand.
CTTGAGGCTCATGGTAAGAACCCCATGAACCCGAACTACGAGATTGCTGATAAGTTCTCGGGCTACAATCGCCGTGCACAGCTTGTGGCGCCGGCGCTTCGCACCTACGTGGCCAAGGAGGTGCGAGAGGAGGCTGAGATCGACAAGCAGACTAGCAAGGCCAAGGCTCTGAGGGACGAGGCCAAGGTCGCCCTCAAGCGCGGGAAGTCCGCTGGGAAGGGCAAGGACAAGGGGGATAGCAAGGATGAGTGAGGCCTCCTTCCTTGCCAGCAAGACCGTTGATAGTGCGTGCCGCAGTCGCCGCGCGGCATGCAGGCTGACAGGCGAGAGCGATGCGCAGGAGGCACGACAGGTGCCGCTGTTTCCGCTCGAGTCTTACGACCACTCAGCTCCTCCGTCGACGCGTCTCTCGAGAAGGTGCAGACGGAGAGCGAACCTCAGGAGCCATCAGTCGCGCGAGTTCGGGGAGGTTTTGACGGGCCTCAACTGGCTATATTCCCGAGCTGCGAGCCCTCTCGTTCGCCAAGAAGTGGTGGGCGAGATTCGTGATTTTGTCGCGGGACGAGTTGCTCAACAGCCGCCTGTGCCGCCTTTTTTGGATAAGGAGGGAGCCGCGCGCGAGCTCCTCCAGAGCAAGTGTGGTGATGGCCACGCAGCTTCCACGGTCGTCGAGTTCGATCGAGCCCTTGTCTCTCTGCCCGAAGGAGTCCAGGACAGGAGGTTACTTCAGGACTTGGTTTCTCAGGGGGACAGGGAGGCGGCGGTGAACTTTAGGGAGAGCATGATGAGAGATGTGAAGGAAGTGATGCAAATGAGAGACTACGGCGAGTCTATTAACCCGTATTTTGACCAGAAGCTTCGCACTCGACGGCACGAGTACGTTTGCTTTCTGATGATGTTGCACAGGCGTGGTCTCATCAGGTGGTCGACTACGCCCAAAGAGATTGCGACCCCGTTCTTTGTCAGAAAAAAAGGTGGAAGACAGCGATTTATCATCGATGCAAGACGTATTAATCAGCTTTTCCGAGAACCTCCTAGTACTCTACTGGCCGCGCCCGAGAGTTTCGCTCGCCTGGAGGTTGAGGGAGGTGTTGAGCTTTTTGAGGCGTCTCTTGACGTGGACAATTGCTTCCACAGAATCGGTATAGACAGCGACTTGGGCGATTATTTCTGCCTACCCCCCGTTCGCGCACGAGAGCTAGGTCTGGCACATGTTCGGGGACGGGAGGTGCCTGGAGACGGGCTTGTGTGGGCCGCCATGGCTGTGCTCCCCATGGGCTTCTCTTGGTCGGTCTTCTGGGCCCAGCGTATCAATGCTCGCCTGGTTCGGGAGGCTTCAGGAATGGAAGGCTCTGTGGCGGTGGAGGACAGGGGGGGCGGGCTCATCGTAAGTAAGGGCTCCGCGCCCGTCTTTTACGTGTATGTGGACAACGTGGGGGTCTTGGGGGCGGACAAGATTGAGGTCCAGAAGTCGCTTGGTAACATCAAAAACGTTCTTAACTCCAACAACATGCAGCGTCACGATGTGCAGGGGGCAGGCCAAGTTCGGGACGCTCTTGGGATCGAGTTCAACGGCGAACTAAAGTGTTTCAGGCCTGCTGGGAAGCGATGCTGGAAGATTCGTTGGTCGCTGGAGGCTTTCTTGAAGGCGCCCAAGGTTACGGAAAAGCCTTCGAGGTTCTTCTGGGCCACTGCACCTACCTCGCTATGCTTCAGCGCCCTCTCCTCTCCTGCTTCGCCTCGGTCTACAAGTTCGCTCGGCGGCACCGTCACTCGTGGGCTCCACTGTGGCCAACAGCGCGTGAGGAGCTCGAGGCTTTCTTCTGCCTCATGCCTCTTATTCGCTCGGACTGGTCCCGCGGTTGGCTTGGGGAAGTGTTGACGTATGACTCCTGCCCTGAGGGTGCTGGAGCTTGTGTTGCTACTAGGTATCCTGCCTGGGCGGCCGCTCAAGGGACAGTCCAGGAGAGAGCCAGATTTGTTCGTCGGGATGCTGCGCAGGCTCGCGGGCATGCGCTTTCTTGCCTCGACCCTGATGACCCCCTGGTGTTTGTGACGCCGCCGCCGTCGTTTGAGGACGTGTCGGAGCTTTGGGAGCAAGATTTGTTGTTTCCTGAGGTTCCGCTCGAGGGGCTTGTGGGGAAGGACTGGGGAGTGCTATTCTGCCATTCTTGGAGGAGGAAGATGACTGTGCATGAGGGGGAAGCCAGAGCTGGAGTCCTTGGGATCGCAAATGTGGTTTTGGAACCTGGGGTACATAGCTGTCGTCTGCTGGCCCTTGGGGACAATCTCGGTGTCACGCTCAGCTTTGCAAGATCCAGGGCCCGTGCCTTTCCTCTGCTGATGCAGGTTCGGCGGGCGGCGGCGCTGGCGCTGTCGCGAAACCTCTCCGCGGGGTTCAGGCGGATCCCGAGCGAGTTCAACAGCTCCGACAAACCTTCCAGGGGCCCCGGGCTGCAGCGGGGGAACACGGTCGAGTTGAGCGTCACTCCTGATATACGCCGTCTCGCTTGAGAACGGCAAAGCTCTGTAGCCGCTTTGGCCAAGCATGAAGACCCACCATGCTATGCTTCTTTACTTGGTTGGGCTCGACATGTCCTTGGTGAGGAAGGCCAAGAGAGCAGCTCCGACGGAGGAGAGGGAAGTTCGTGTGCTTCTTCGTCGTACGGACCCGCTGCCTCTAGAGAAGAGGTGGCAGGCTACTTTACAACAGCGACGCGATCGCCTCCCATTGCCCGTGCTGTTGGAGGAAGCGGAGAGGGATGCCAACCGTCTGGGAGCTTCGGACGGCACGACCTCGGAGGAGGATGGCAACCCGCTCGTGCAGGATCGCGTGCTGAGGCGAAAGATCCACCATGCGAAGATGGCAGAATAGCCAGGTATGAAGCGCGTTTCGGTGCTAGAACGAAGCTCGGTAGGATAACGAACCTGGGCGCAATATCGAAAGCTATATCGAGGCCTGGTGGACTACGTCGACGAGCGCAAGCTGAACACCGACAAAGTGCAGGATTTCGACGTGGCCATTGTCTCCTTCATGACCCACATGTACATGCTGGGCTACGACGCGGGCATCGGCCAGAAGTTGATCGCAGCCGTGGTGTTCTTTCAACCTCGCTTCGGCAAGCTAGGCGACCTTTCTCTTCCGCGAGCCTGGCGGGCTGCCAGGGGCTGGGCCAAATTGGACCCGCCACGCAGTCGGCAGCCCTTGACCCTGCCGACGGTCGCAGGGTTGGCCGCGTTGCTTGCCTACGAAGGCCACGTGGACATGGCCATCTGGACGATCATCGCTTTCTGCACCTACCTGCGTCCAGGCTCTGTGATGCAGCTCACCAGGGGCTCGCTGGTCCCACCTACCACGAAGGTCGATGCCATGTGGCGTGTTCTGACGCACAGGTCAGACCTCCACCAGGTCTCGAAGGTGGGAACTCAGGACGACACCATCTTGTGGGGCACTCAGGGTTTTGAATGGATGGGCGAAGTTCTTCAGATTCTAGCCGTGGGAACGCAATGAGGGCTCGTGGCATTTTACCTATCCAGAGTTCGTGAAATTCGTAAGCAAGGCCGACGGCTCGGCCAAGACATTGTACCCTACCAATTGCGCCATGCGAGCGCCTCCTGGGATATATATATAAAAAGAATCGCAACCTGTGCGAAGTGCAACGTCGTGGTGGTTGGATGTCTACCAAAAGTGTGCAGCGCTATGAGAAGTCAGGCATGATGATGAAAGACTACGCCCGGCTTCCCCTGGCGCTGCGCTGCTGGCTCGAGGAGCAGGCGCGCGCGCTCAAGGACTCGATCCTCAGAGGCCGAGCGGTGCAGCCGCCGCCGCCGCTTGTTTTCAGCGCCCGTGGCAAGCGTGTAGCTACTCCTCCCAACGCAGCAAAGTAAGTGACACATCATGTTATGGGTGATATGGGTGAGTGTGCGCCGCCGTGCCTCTGCTCTCCCACGCTCGTGTGCAGTCAGACTCCAGACGGCGCTGGCATCAGACACTTAGGAAACTGAGAAACAGAGCGCGGGGGGATCATGTGAGTTGTACGTGAATGATCTATGCGCGCTCGTAATTAGTTTTTCGGCTCCCCGTGGCCTTACCCAGGCCGTTTTCATGCTTTCACATCGGGTGAGTGTGCGCCGCCGTTCCTCTGCTCTCCCACGCTCGTGTGCAGTCAGACTCCAGACGGCGCTGGCATCAGGCACTAGGAAGCTGAGAAACAGAGCGCGGGGGGATGATGATGATGCTGATGCGGGTGCTGATGATGATGATGATGATGATGCTGATGTTGCTGTTGCTGTTGCTGATGATGCTGCTGATGATGATGATGTTGATGCTGATGATGATGATGATGCTGATGATGCTGATGCTGATGCTGATGCTGATGCTGATGCTGATGCTGATGATGATGGTGATGGTGATGGTGATGGTGATGGCGATGGTGATGGTGATGGTGATGATGATGATGATGATGCTGATGATGATGAGGATGAGGATGAGGATGAGGATGAGGATGAGGATGAGGATGAAGATGAGGAGGAGGAGGAGGAGGAGGAGGAAAGACATGCGGGGCGCTGTCTCTTCAAAACGAGGACCTAACACCACAGGATGGTTGGGAACATGTGCCGTGCTGCGTTGGAGCGGGGCTTGGACGGAGTCCAGACGTGGTCTTGTGCGTGGGCGCCGTCCTCGCACTGCCCATCTCCTGCGACCGCGCCGCCAGGCGCCCGTGAGAGCGGCCTGGGGCCATCTCGACGGTGCGGGGGGGGGGGGGGGGGGGGGGCATGGGGCATCCTTTTTTCTTTCGAGTTCGGACCTCTCACGCACAAGTCACCCTGTGGGTGTCATGCCCCTGGCAGCCTCTCCTCCTCCTGCGCCTCTCTCTGCGCTCCCTTGTGTGCCGCCGTTGTGGTTCACAAGTGCCCATGGGTCACTTGGCGCGCAGGCGACGGGCGCGCCCTGGCCCCCGTAAAAGGAAGGAGAACGCGCTCTCTCATAGCACGGGCCCCCTACTTGTACTTCGTGTTTCTCTGTGTTCCATTCAGCTACTCTTACATTCCACAGTAGCAGCGGAGCTTGACTCCCCTGTCACCCGATTCTCGGGCGACGCATCCCATACTTTTCTCCCGTTCGTCCCGTCCCCCACCCTCTTGCACCGAGCGCCGCCATGGATATTCCAGACGACGTTTGGCTTCAAAGCGAAGAACTTCCAGTAGTTCCCTGGTTACAGTCAGGACAGGATTCTTGGGCAAGAGGCGGAGGACGAAACGGGTTTTTTTTCGGGGGGGGGGGGGGCGGGGATGACGCCGCTGGTCGGAACAAGAGTGGGCCCGCTGGTTTTCACAGCCCTGGACGGACAAGTGCCCCTCCAGCTGGACCCTGCTTGTTGCCGTGGCAAATAATTGCGGCACCCTCGCGGTGCGTCTGATTGCTTATGACGTGTCCCTACTACTCCCACTGGGGATGCTCAGACAGCTCGGAATGGCTCTCGACTTGCCAGGTGGCGTCATCACATTGAAGGCGTTTGACGGCAGCCAATCGAGTGTGTGCGAGGTGCGAGGTAGGGGCAAGCAAACACATTGTGGCCAGTATCATCCCGATGAAGGTTGACAGAAAGAAAAAAGAGAACGGACTTTCCGAAGGCTCAGGGATGCTACCTGGTCGCTGAGCTTGAGGATGCCGCATTCGACGTGAATATGCAGGCACCCTCGGCTCAATTCAGTCTTTCTCAGACAACTGCCTCCTCTTCTAACATCTCGTGCCATGATGAAACGGGCGTAGCGCATCCTCATCAAGAAGGAGCCGCAGCCGGAACCTCCGAGCTCCGGCAGGTCTAGTCATCCTACGATGACCCCGTAGAAGCGGACGTGGCAATGGAAGCAGCTGTGCCTTCGGCTACTCTCCACTCTGGGCCGCGTGGCCATGAAGCGCCGCGCGGAGGCCCGGGGCACCCGCCTGCTCGGGGGCGCCAGGAGTCTGGACCAAGACGCGGCACCATCCACGCATCAGGCCCGCCGCCGCCGACCTTCCTCGCAAATTTTGACGGTCTCCAGCGGGGGGTGGTTTGTTGTGGGCAGGAGAGGAGGCTGGAACGCGACGCCACGGGCACCGCGAAGACCGATCAGGCCGCGCGCGCATGCCCTGAGAAAGCCATGTGCCACCGGGACATCAACGAGACCTTCTGGTGGACGTGCGACGATTGTCGGATGCTCTGGGCGAGGCCCCCGGTAGAAGGTTGCGTCAGCGCGGGCGTGCCATGCCGCCAGGAACGGATGACGTTCGGGATGCGCTCGGGCTGCGCCTTCGCGGAAGTCTACAAGATGGACTTCCAGCACTGCGAGCGGCGCATGAAGACTCGCGAATCAGGCGAACCAGTGACCCATCAAGGATTCAGACGCATGGCAACGCACGCGGCCGAACGCGAGATGCGCGAGAACATCGTGGGCGGGGGCGTTTGGGAGACGGTCGTGGAAGTTGCCGATATCTGACGGATTCGCGGGCAGGATGTCTCCAACGGTCGCGGGGCGCATGTCCGAGTGCATCGCGAGCCCCGCGGCGAGCTTCTCAGACCAGTCGACTCCGTCGGCTCACCTTTTTGACGGCAATTTTAGCTGCGAGCGGATGACAGAGGTCGTCTACTCAGATGGCACTGCCGAGTTCATTCCAGATAATTTTGCCTGAGCCATCGCGCCGCCGCACATTGGCCGATGAATGGATTGACCGAACTCTCTGCTACCACGAAGCCGCCGCGAACACGGGCATTGCTGGCGCTCTGTCGGCGAGCATTTGTTCTCGGAGCACTTGTCTCAGCCAGGTTGGGCAACTTATCTTCCAGATGCTACCGGCGTGAGCCTGGCGGGTCCAGCATTTTGCAGGCGTGCGGTCGTGCTTCGAGGCGCCCCAGGTGGTTCATGGCAGCGCGCCATTTCGCGGGGCTCGGTCGGGGCTGCCGAGGCTTGTGAAGGAAAATGGTGATTGATTTTGCGGCAGATCACCAGTGGAGCTTGCGCTTCATCTTCGGAGCTCGACGAGAACGGCATGGGGGCGATTCCCCACCGACAGGTTAAACAGATCAAGCAGGCACTCCTAGTGAACAATGCCAGTCGCAGCCTTCCTTTGGAAGCCGCTCCTGAAGAAGATGGGCCTCGGGAGATTCCGTTGGTGATCCCAGCGCCGAACCTGACATCGATGGCGAGGTACTTGCCCGGCCCGACTGGGCACCTACGGCAGACCAGCTGACCGATCCCAAACTTGCCCGCGAGAATTCTGGCCACCCGGGGAATGGAGATTTCCCTCGACTTCTGAGACGGGGCAACGCTAAGCCCGAAGTCGCACGCTGGGTACTGACCAATCTGCAAGGGCGACGAGTGCGAGGCGCACAAGCGACCCTGCGCTCGCCGCCCTGCCGCTGGCCCCAAGTCTCATCGATTCAATCGCGTCGTTGGCATTGAATTAGTCGAGGCCAAGTGTCCACTCGATGACGCGCCGCACTTTTGGGTCAATCTCATATGTCGGGGCACTTCTTTTCAGTTGGTTGGACATGTGGGGACAGGGAAGTCAGCAGATGTAGTATGGCAAGCATTCGTGCGCACAGGGGCTCGAGTGTTTGGCATGCCAGAAGTTGTCGCCGCAGGTCCTGGAACGGAGTTCCAGGGGGCGTTTGCCAATCGCATGCGAGA
>CAUYUJ010006172.1:0-22500 GCA_963575745.1 Prorocentrum cordatum
CGGTTTTAAGCTTCTCGGCATTCACTTCGACACGAAACTTGTCATGGCAGAGGCCATAGACAAATGCGTGTCCGGAGCTTCTTGGCGTCTGTACAGCCTCCTCAGAACCCGCCGGTTTTATAATGATGCCGAACTTGTTGGTCTGATTAAGGCGCACATTCTGTCATACATTGAATACCGCACAAGCGCAGTGAGCCACGCGTCGTCGTCGGTGTTGGCCCCTCTCGACGCTCTCCAAACGCGATTCTTGAATTCGCTTGGCATTTCTGCCATTAATGCGTTGTTGTATTTTAATCTGGCTCCTTTATGTACAAGGCGGGATATCAGTTTTCTCGGCGTGATCCACAGGACAGTGTTGGGACTCGGCCCTCTCTGCTTTTCCCGCTTCTTCCGCCTCGCTCCCTCCCCTCCTCCTCCCCGCGCCCCCAGACGGCACCGACGGCACTTGGTAGAACCCGCGTTCGACTCGCCGGATTATTTGTTGCACTCAGCCATCGGAGCTACACGTGTGTACAACCTTTTGCCAGATTTTGTTATCAGCGCAACGTCGGTTTCACGTTTTCAAGGGCGGCTTCAGCGCCTCCTCCGCCCCCAGACGGCACCGACGGCACTTGGTAGAACCCGCGTTCGACTCGCCGGATTATTTGTTGCACTCAGCCATCGGAGCTACACGTGTGTACAACCTTTTGCCAGATTTTGTTATCAGCGCAACGTCGGTTTCACGTTTTCAAGGGCGGCTTCAGCGCCTCCTCCGTGCGCGGGCCACGTGCTGCGAAGACTGGAGCTCGACGTTCTCGTCTCGTGTTCCTTTGGCCTCCCACCCGCTTCGCGTGTGTCGCGACTGGCGCGGGTAGTCCGTCTCCCCTCGCCTCTCTTCCCCCCCCCCCTCCTCTCCCCCTCGCTCCCCCTCGATTTTCCGTGTGTTCTCCCAGGAGCAGCGAGGTCCGCTGCCAGCTTTTGCCCGGCAGTGCTCCAGAGGCAAAACACGAAAGTTTAAGACTCGAAGTTTTGTCCGTTTTTTCCCCCTGCTCAAAAAACAAATAATATAAAAAAAAAAATAAAAAAAAAATAAAAAAATATAAAAAAAATAATAAAAAAAAATATATAAAAAAAACCGAATATTTTAACTCGAATATATCACCGATATTATTTAAAAAATTTTTCATGGTTTTCTCTTGTCTTTCTGTTCCTTATTTCTCATTTTTTGAACTCGTTCGCAATGTTGCTTCTCGTGTTTTTTTCTTGTTTTTTGAAGCGGAATCGTTGACTTATCGTTTTTTTTTTTTTTTTTTTTTTTTTTTTTTTTTTTTTTTTTTTTTTTTTTTTTTTTTTTTTTTTTTTTTTTTTTTTTTTTTTTTTTTTTTTTTATATCGACTTAGATTTGGTATGTTTATTTCTGTATCTGGATTTAGATAAGTGATTATCATTCGAGAAATCAATTCATTTAAATGTCGGTTTGACTTATTTCATATGATTTAAATGAACACGCGTTCATATTGCGAATTAGCAACCAAGATCGTTTTATCGAAACAGCCCGGTGCCCGCTCCCTTTGATACTTAAAATTTGTTTTGCGAATTGCCACCACGTTTATTTCCACGTTCTTGCCGCGCGTGCGCGATCATTGTGCAATCATTGGAAATTAATTACACCATAGACAGTGAAACGATAATGTTCAGTACCCGCAACAGCAGCTTACGGTTCAACGAGTCGGAAAGCGAGCGATTTTTCAATCCCTCATCGCATGCAACATGTTTGAAATGTGACCCTTCCGGCGTCACAGAATGACCAAGAATGGGTGTGATGCACATTGAAATCATCTACTATTACGTTGATTGCGTGCGCACAGAAGGAATTTTATTCCGTCCGTAAAATATCAAGTGGAGCAATCTCTCCGTAAAATGTGTCCACACAAGCATCCAAACAATAATAGTGCCAAAACTGCCTATCTCTGCAGAAAGAGATTCAAGGAGCAAAACGAAACAACTAAAAAATCAATAAGAGAAAACATAATTACACCACAAATTTGCTAAAGATTCTTTTTCCTTGCCAACACTTATACCCGTGCATGCGGATACGTTGTCGTGCTTGCCCCCCAGAACCTCGTCGCAACGCCGGAGCAAACAATTCTGAAGGAACTGAAGGGGCTCTGATAGTTTGTGAAAACATGATGGGCCACCTGCCCTGGCGACGGGCGACAACAGCTGTGAGGACGCCAACTATGCTCCAGCAAGAACTCACAGAAAAAAAACTTGTGCCACCCACGGATGAACACGATATGAGGAAACCTGAACATTCTTGAACCTTGAACGTGCTTCAATCTTGAACGTTCGTAACGCGGTCGTTTTTCACGGGGTCAAAAGCGGGCGGAACCCGTTCGGGCGTCTGAACAAGCGTTTCTTTAGCGGATTCGAGGCGCCTTTTTTTTCCCAATGTAAGCGGTAACATTACCAGCCATCTCTGATCCTCAAGATCAATATGAGAATGAAAAAAAGCTCAGGAAAGGCAGTTCTAAGCCAGCGCAACATCATCATTATTAGAAACGATTTTCGATTTATTCGAAGTGTTTGCATACATAAATCAAGTGTTTTTTTTTGTAGTGAAATAGAATATGAGAAAGGGTATTCTAAGTCCTGTTCCCATTATTTGCCATCTTCATCATTTTGAGAAATAACATTTCGATCATATTTTTTTGTTTTGACGACCCCAACGCACGCGACATCGCATAGCGCGACGCGCCAACGAACACGTTCGACGCGCGGCCTCGGATTGACATCAGGTTCCATAGAACGTCGAATGAAAAACATGAAAAAAACGCTCTGTGGCTCCGAGACCCACAATTATTGATGTGAAGAATTTCGGCTCGTCGAACTCACTTGTGTTGACAATGCCCCTTGCGAGCTGGAGACAAGTGGAATCTGCCAGCCCGAGAGCAGAATGCCTTCTCTGATCTCTCTTGGAGTATGGTTCCTCCTGATTCTACGTCCTTGTTCCGCATCCGGGTTCGTGCCACGTGCTTTGTTAACGCTGCTCTCAGAGCGGACAGCGGCACGGGGCCGGACGAAGTGCATCAGTTGTTTTGATTGCACGGCTTCTCGCGTGGTACCAGGGCTGGATTTTCCTTTTGTTTAAACGTGTGCGGTCACAGACCCTGACCACTACAGAGGGCTCCATACTTCGCAGTTTTCGAAAGTGGTGGAACGATTGCTGGGCACTTTGATTTTACCCCGTCTGGAGAGACTCAGGGCTTATGGTCCTTTTCAATTCGCTTACAGAGAAGAACGTGGTGCCAGAGATGCCATTCTTTATTTCATGCTGTCCTGGCTTCTGGCACAGTCACTAGGGGTGATCGTTGCTCTGTATTGCTCAGATGTATCAGGTGCCTTTGACCACGTCGATTCCGACATGTTACTCTCTAGGCTCAGAGCATTCATTCACTGTGCCCGATTGAAAACTGTCCTTGTTGAAAAGCTGGTTGCGGCCTCGTGTGGGTCGCGTGGTAGTTGGTGGGCAACAGTCCCAGCGAATTGCTATGCAACACATGGCGTATCAGGGCACAGTTTTCGGTCCTTCCCTGTGGAATTGTCATTACGCAGACACATGCATGGCAACAAGAGCAGTCAACTTTGAAGAGGTCGTTTTTGCAGACGATCTTGATGCATGGAGAGCGCTGCCCGCGACAACGTCGCACAAGGAAGCGTATTCCCAATTGCGTTCCTGCCAGTCGTCCTTGCATGAATGGGGCCGCGCTAACAGGGTGATTTTCGATGCTGGGAAAGAGCATTTTCATGTTGTCTCCTGGGCGCGGCCGGCAGGCGATAATATTAAGATTGTGGGTGTCCTTTTTGACCCTAAACTTGTTATTTGCGATGCTGTAGAGAGCTGCGTAGCAGCTGCTTCGTGGAATTCATTCACGTATTCGCACCCGCCGTTATTATTGTGACGCGGAACTCGTGAATTTGTACAAATCTCACGTTTTGTCATACCTTGAATATCGCACGTCTGCCATATATCATGCTTCCTCTTCTGTCCTTGCTCCTCTAAGTTCTTTACAAACACAGTATCTGCATTCCTTGGGCATTTCGCCGCGCGATGCCTTGGAGCATTTTAATCTCGCGCCACTGAGCACTCGCAGAGGCATCAGCATTCTGGGCGTGATTCACCGCGCTGTCTTGGGCTCTGGTCCGGCGTGTTTTTCGCTTTTTTTCTGTCTTGATTCTTCTCCCCCTCCTCCTCGTGCCCCCAGGCGCCACGGGCGTCATCTCGTAGAGCCGCCGTTCCAAAGCCCAGATTACTTGTTGCATTCAGCCATAGGAGCCATAAGGGTGTACATTTTGCTACCTGACTTTGTCATTCGCGCCAGATCTGTACCGTCATTTCAACGGCGGCTCCAGCTGCTGGTGCGTTGCAGAGCCGACGCTTTCCTCGACTGGGAACAGACGCTGCCCCCCCGGCTCCTTCTTGCGTCGCACCCACTCCGGCCATTCAGGGACTGGAGGCTTCGCTCCTGAGTGTGGTGTCTGGATGACACGATGCACGCTTTTGGGGCGTTCTCCTTCCTCCGTCCCCTGCTCCCTCCCTCTTCTCTCCTCTTGGCTCCTTCCGCTGCAGGTTCGAATCCGGTTGCCGCTGTGTGTAGCGCAGATGCATCGAGTCGCATGATCATTGGTGAGATAGTGAAGCTTTGCTGAGGTCGTATATATATGTATGTATATATACATATATATATATACATATATAATAAAACAATAAAATATAAGAATATTTTCTCTTAAATAATAATAAACAATACAAAATAATATTACAACATAAAATAATAAAACACAACATAAGCATATTAATAACACAAAGTATACAACCTTATACAACATTTTTTTAAAACAAAGCATTTTTATATATACATATATATATATATATATATATATCAAAAAAAAGTCAGAGTACTTAGGCTGAATTCGGTATGCTATCAGCGTTCGGGCGAACCAAATATTCGTATTTTGCTATTTTTTCAGAGAATCGACAGAATATTAATAGGCACAGGTGCAGTACGTTTGAAGCTTTTTGTATGTTTATTACCGTTTCCAGACTTGCTTTCCCTCTTCTGGTCGTCCTTGTGCCGTCTCTTAACGCCAACAAGCTTGCTAAACCGCGTTTGAATGCGTCTCGAGATTGGTCTGCGCGAGGCTGAGAATCAATTGAAGGCGATTTTTTTCGCCTTACAATTCACGTTCGCTAGAGGTCACGTGATCACCGTGGAGTCCGTTCCTGTTTCTAGGCAGAAACCAGCAGATTTGACTGGCTCACGCCTCGCGGCGATGTTTGGCGCCTCACGGCGACTAAACAGATTTGTTTCTGATTCTTTCTGCAACAAATGGGACATGCCGGATGTAGAGCAGAACGCATTCTCTGATTTATCGGGGTTATGGCTCCTTCTGACCCCACCTGCTTTTTCCGCATCCGTTCCCGACGCGGGTTTTAAAGGCTTGTGCGCGGGAGCTGGCACCAATTATTTTAATTGCGCGTTCGATTTTAGCACGCGGCATATGGCCAGAGATTTGGTGTCAGCGTTGGATTTTTCCATTGTTTAATGTTGGGTCTGCGTCAAACCCAGAGCACTACCGAGGTCTAAAGCTGACCCAGGTGTCCAAAGTTGTAGCGCTTCTTGGGAGCATTGTTCCTTCCCCGCCTTGAGAGAGTCGGAGCATATGGTCCATTCCAATTTGCGTATCGACAGGAGCACGGGGCCAGGGATGCCATTTGTTGGTTTCATGCGTCGGCAACCGGCATGCTCGTAGCGTTGTGTTGTTCTGATGTGTCCGGAGTTTTTGACCACGTCGACACAGACATATTTTGGCTTAAGTTGCGCGCTTTTAATGTTCCCGGCTGCTTTCTTAAAATCTGATCAAGAGCTGGCTTCGACCCAGGGTTGGCCGGGTAGTTGTTGGCGGGAAGCAGTCACAGCGAGTAGTAATGCAAGGCATGGCACACCAGGGGACTGTGCTAGGGCCGCCCGTGCGGAACTGTCATTACGCAGACGCGTGCATGGCCGTGCGTGCAACCATCTTCGACGAAGTTGTCTTCGCTGATGATTGAAACGCTTGGAGAGCACTCCCGGCAGACACGGCGCACGAAGAGGCAAATGCGCAACTCCGTGTGCCCCAGTCCTCACTCCAGTGGGGCCGCGCCAATAGGGTGCGATTTGACGCCGGCAAAGAGAATTTTCACAGTTTGTCACGAACGCGGCCCGCCGGGGGACAACTTTAAAATATTAGGCGTAGTATTTGATCCTAAATTGTGCATGGGTGATGCGGTGGAAAACTGCGTAGCTGCTGCCTCTTCGAGAATATACAGTTTGACGCGCTCACGACGTTTTTATATTGACGCAGAACTGGTCCGTTTATATAAGGCGCATGTCTTGTCTTACATTGAATATCGCACCTGTGCCATTTACCACGCTTCATTGTCTATTCTTGCCCCGCTCGACGCTCTCCAGACACGATTCTTGCGTTCTTTAGGAATCGCACCAGAAGATGCAATGTTGCATGTCAATCTGGCTCCTTTGAGCACTCGCCGGGATATAAGCATCTTGGGGGTCATACAGCGTACGCTTCTGGGCTCTGGTCCTGCTTGTTTCTCTCCCTTTTTCTGCGTGGACTCGCCCCCTTCTCCTCCGAGAGCGCCGCGCCGGCACGCGCGGCACGTAGTTGAGCCGTCGTTCACCAGTCCTGACTTCTTGCTCCACTCTGCCGCTGGTGCCACTCGTGTTTATACTATGCTACCTGATTATATCATTCGTGCGCGGTCGGTGCAGTCCTTTCAAAGACATTTACAAATCTTTGTCAAGGAGCGCGTTTCTTCCCCGGAGTGGGAGCGGCCCCTGTCTCCACGGGTCGCGCTGGCCACGCGCCCTTTGCGGTGCTGTAGGGGCTGGCGGCCGGAACTTTGATCCTCGGTGTCTTGGCAACATTTGTGATGGATCCGGGCCTTATGGATCTGTGGTTCTTGTTCTCTTCTCCCCCCTGCCCCCTCCTTCCCCTCCCCCCTCTCTCCCCCCCCTCCCCGTCTCCCCTTTCCCTGTCTGCTGCTGTTGTCCTCCGCCGTCGGCCTTCGTGTGTTGTCCTGCTTGCTGCTGTCGTCCGTCGTTCCCGCTCCTTCTCGCCTTCTTGGGGACTTTTCAATTGCTGCGCGTCCGGCGCCTCCCGCTCCTTCTCGTCCTCTTCGCTCTCCTCTGTTGTTGTGTTCTGCTGCTCTTCCCTCCCTCCTCCCCCCTCCCCTCCCTCCTCCCCTCCCCTCCCCTCCCCTCCCCTCTTCCTGCTTTTTCTTTTCGCTTCACAGCTAGCGCGCGTTTCGCAGGTTGGCTACGCTCGCTTTGTTGGCGCGGTTCCCTGCCGGGTCCTTTTTGGGCCGACCGGGTGTTCAACGGTTTAATTTTTTGAAGGATTTTCTGGTTCTTGGTCTCGCGTGGTGCGCCGTGAGGGTCTCGCCCCGGCGTTCACACAATTACTTTTTTAATCGGGGGCGCAATGGTGAGGTCATTTCGCTGGCTGCGCCGAGGTCGTGCAAAAAATAGTAGAGTGCACGGGGTCGCGCGCAATTTTGTTCGCAGATCATTTTTTTTTTTTTTTTTTTTTTTTTTTTTTTTTTTTTTTTTTTTTTTTTTTTTTTTTTTTTTTTTTTTTTTTTTTTTTTTTTTTTTTTTTTTTTTTTTTTTTTTTTTTTTTTTTTTCGGTTGTCCTGCTGCCCCTCACCCTGCGAGTAGCGTGCGGCCCCCTTTCTGTCGATCTCGACGGCGAGGCCCTCGATCAGATTCGTCGTTCATGAGGCGCTTCGTTGAGGGGTAGTCGCGTTTCGCACGAAATTCAGCCGCAGATTTTTTGCATCGCCTGCTCCGGATCCGGAGTTGTCCCGCCGCCTTACTTCGGAGGCGTCTCAATGCCTTACCCCGGGGATGTCTCAACGCCTTACTCTCGACCTCTTGCTTCTGCCTCCTCCGCCTCCCCGACCCGAATTCTCCCTGCGCAGTTTGCATGAATTTTTTGATCCTGTGAAGTCGTATCCCTTCCTCCAGACGGTGGCTGTGGCGACTCCCAGCCAACGCCGTCTGTTCGCGACCTTGACCTCACCATTTTCTATGTAAATATTCGTTCTCTGAACGCACACAACGGGGAATTATCAGCTCGTCTTTCTCTTTTCGCTTCTTTGCCGCACATCGTTTCTCTCACTGAATCTTGGCTAAATGATGCCAATCCTCACCCGCCTTTGTGCGGATACACAGCCTTGGCGCGGAAAGACAGTCAGCGTGTCCGGGAGCGCTTCCGGCACGCGTCCACGCGTGCCTGCACGCGTGCAGGCGCGCGTGGAAGCGTCGCTGGCAGCGCTTCAGAAGCGCTTCAGGAAAGCTCCCCAGGGCTCTTCAGGAAAGCTTTCCAGAGCATTACCCTGTGCAGCTCTTCGGCAGTCGATGAGCTAGAGGAATTCCGGCGCAGGGTGCAGCTAGTACCTCGTAGAGCAAGCTCTTCGGTCTTCCATGAGGTCATCATTGTCGACCTCCTCCTCTCTCTCTCTCTCTCTCTCTCTCTCTCTCTCTCTCTCTCTCTCTCTCTCTCTCTCTCTCTCTCTCTTATATATATATATATATAATATTTTAATGTGATTGGCGACTTCTGATCGGGCGAGTTTAACGGAGCATGTTCGACGTCTTTGGATTGACGGCGAATATGGACACTGGCCTTGCCCACGCCCTTACCATCGCCCCGTGTTTAGATCAGTAGGCTCGTCTGGAAGAGCGGCTGGCGATGCACCCGATATCGTGATCTTGAGGTTCGGTGGCGCGCGCGCAGTCTTATTCCCCCAGGAGCTCGCACAAATCACGAGCGCAACTCGCGGTCAGCGCAAGTGAGCCCAGAGCTAGAGCAACCGAGATTGCTTTTAAACCGAATCTGCTCCTGAGCCGAATTTGCAAGTTCATGATTTGTGTGTCGGTGGACTGATTTCCCCCCCCCCCCCTTTCTCTTGTTTACTAAAAAATTGTTGGTGAGAGCAATAAAAAGTATTCGCTCGTGTTCATTCTCTTCGCTCGGTGGATGCGCATGCGGGGGAATGTATTTGCTCGCGAGTTACTTCGTATATGCACAGATGTAGGTAGCAATGCAGAGGAAGTATAGGGAGAGAGGTTAAGTCTGGTCATAATTATATCCGCAGTGCATATTTGCATAATGTGTGCGAATATACATATATATATGTATGTATATATATATATGTGTGTATGTATGTATGTATATATATATATATAGATGTCGGTCCATTTATTGGTTCCTCGATAATATTCCCCCCCACCACCCCATGAAGAAACCTGCCCTTCAGAGCTGGCGGGAACAGAGATGAAGAGACACATCCAGGGAAACAAAGCAAAGGTATGGCCTTGCCTCTTCCGACCACCCCTGGGCGCCGCGAGGGGAAGAGGGGGGGGGGGTTGAGGGTGTTCAAGAGCGCGGATTTTCGCAGCGGGCTCGCGTGCCTACGCGGAGACAGTGCTTCACTGATCTTCTCGTCGCCCCTTCGTATATTTTTCTTATTGCGCCTCTCTTATTTTCTCGGAACATAGCGCGCGCAGAGCGTGGCCTTTGAGTCGTGCTGACCTGGAAATGGTGTGCAATTGCGTTTTTCGCAAGAAAACGGGGGGTGGATTCCAATTTAGTTGAGCTGGGAAAAAACAACGCTGCTGGCGCGGATCTTTTCTTTTTCCGGAGGCGTGCCGGTTGTGCAGCGCTGGTCTTTTGCGAGTGCACTTGGAGTTTACCGAGCGCGCTTGCGCGACGTTTCGTTCGCTGCGCCGCGCTCGCATGCCGTGGTGGCAGTTTTCGATTGCTTTCCTCATGTGTTTCGTCGAGCCAAGTTGTTCTCCTTTAGAGAAGGACTGGGCGGCTTCTGGGTTGTGTCCAGCGTGTCGAATGCCGAACTTTTGGCGTCAAGTTATTCCAGCAAGTAAACGTTGCTTGATGTCGAGCAGAATTCGTTCTCTGGTGTGTCTGACAACTCGGTGTTGACGGAGGCGGATGTTTTCGACTTCGCACGCTGTGCGCTCGGCGCGCTTTGGATTCCTTCCGCGCCGATAGTGGCGCGCGGCCAGATTTGCTATAATTGCGGAAATTCAAGATGTGCTCTCGTGTTTTGTCGCTACCAGTGCGTCTTCTTGCTCGGTCCATCGGCGCGCGCGAGCCGGCCAGCGTGCTGGTGTGAGCCTTGGATATTTGTTTCGTTCAAGAAGAGCGCACTTTGCTTGATCCAGACCACTGCCGGGGCTTTCAGCTGGTCGTTGAGCGATTCGACGCAAATTTGTTCGTGTCGCGTTTTGAAGGGCTTGACGTTTTTGGCATGTGCCAGTTCGCGTGCCGCAAGCGTCGCGGTGCACGCGATGCCCTTGTCCATTGTGTCCTCTCTGGTTTTCGCTCCTTTTCCTCCGGCCTACGCGTTGCAATCTACTGCCCTAATGCGTCGGGCGCTTTCGATCGAGTCGGCGCCGACAGGCTGTGTGCAAAGCTCCGGTCTTGAAGCGTGCCGGCTCCGCTGGTCGATCTTCTCGCTGGCTGGCTTCGACTGCGCGCGGCCCGCGTTGTCCTCGGCCGCGAGCAGTCTTCGCCGATGCGCATGCGCGACATGGTGTATCAAGGTGCGGTGCTTTGTCCCGTGTTGTGGATTTCTGCATAGTCCGACCCTTGAATTGCCGTGCGTGTTGAAGGTTTCGATGAGGTCCTTTTTGCAGTCGATCTCACAGCTTGACAGCTGCGAGGGTTGTCCTGCCCAGGCGTCTGACGGAGAAGCCTTGCGGCAGTCAGCTTGCTGCCGGCGCCCCCTGCATGAGCGGGGTTCGCTCCGACCGGGGCAGGAGGGCCACCGCATTATTTCGCGCCCTCGCCCCTCCGGCGGCAGTTTCAAATTGCCGGGGGTCGCTTTTCGCCAAGTTGTTAATGCGCGATGCAATTCAAAAACGAGTCGCCTCTGCTGCGTGGATAGTTTACAGTCTCATCCGCGCGAGGCGGCTTCGCGCAGATGCAGAATTCAGTCATCTGTTTAAAGCGCGCGTGTTGTCGTGCAGTTTTCCTTTCCCTGCTTCTTTCTCCCTGCTCTTCTTGTCGGTTTCGCGCCCGTTCCAGTCGATTAGTGGAGCCCTCCTACATGGCGCCAGATTGCGTCCTCCAGTCTGCCGTGGGGATGTTTAAAGTTTATAAGTGGCCCCCTGAATCTATAGTTGAAGCTCGCGCGGTTCGCGCGCTTCAATCTCCCCGACAACGTTTGATCCGTGCGAGAGCAGTTGAGAATTGGCGGGTGTGGCAGTTTTCGTCGCCCTTCGGTCTGTCCTCTGGGTCCTTCTTTTCTCTGCCCCCCTCCCCGGTCTCCTTGTTTGCTGCTCTTGTTACCCGCCGTCGCCATCGTCGTTGTCCTGTTTGCTGCTGTCGCCCGTCGTCCCCGCTCCTTTTCGCCGTCTCCCCCCGCGGGCTCCGCGCGCTGAGTGGGGCGCGGGATGGGCGCCTTTTTTCCGTCGTGTGCTCGGCGTTTCCCGCTCCGTCTCGTCCTCCTCGCCCTCCTCCGTAGTTGTGTGTTTGCTGCTCTCTTTCCCCTCTTCCCTCCCCCCGCCCCCTCCTCTTTGATTTCTTCCCCCCTCCCCGTCTTCTCCGCGTTGCAGGGCATGCGTTTCGCGGTGCTTTCGACGCTCTTGGCAGCTCTTGCCCCCTGCCGGTTCGTTTTTTCATATATCCGGACATTATGCATTAAAGTCCATATGTGGTCTTCGCTTCTGGGTCTCCATTATACATATATGTATATATATATATATATATATATATATATTGGCGTTGCAAAAGTTTCGTCATGCATTGAGATCCGATCATCTTGCATAAGCAAGGGCAAATCTTGCCCGGTGGCATTTCTAAAGCCGTGTGATTTTACGTCGTTTTTTTTTTTTTTTTTTTTTTTTTTTTTTTTTTTTTTTTTTTTTTTTTTTTTTTTTTTTTTTTTTTTTTTTTTCTACCTACCCCGTTTTAATCTATATAGTTATAGTACAGGGTGAGATCCCACTTCTGATAATCCCGGAACTTTGATCCGACCGCTCCTGATTCAGTCCGCTAGGGTTCTAAGGGGGGAAGGGGGGCCAGTTCGTTGCGGTTGGGACAGTGGCCAAACTCTGCCCGCCCGCTCACGCGGAGGTGAGGCACGAAAATCAGTCATCTTCAAGCTCTGATGAAACGTGACGAACTTTTGTAACGGCGTAGTTTATACATATTTCTAGTTTTGTGTATTAAAAGTGTTCTTGCAGTTCTTTGAGATGTGAGGTTGCTTTCATGTCCTGAGGTTGTGCTACAAGTGAAGTAAAAGCTTTCGACATCAGGTTTGATAGTGCGTTGGCATTGAGCTTTGCAAGTCAACCCAGAGGCGCTTAAACAAACGGGATCCGTATGAGTTTCGTGAGGTTGGCAGCGCTCCAGGTATTTTCGTTCTTGTCGTTCCATGGCGGTGAGGGCTGTGCCGATGAGCAACATGGCTGCGTGAGTTAACTCAAAGCCTATCCATGTTGAGCTGGCATCGCGCGGATATCTGAGAAATGTGTTTCGAGAGGGCCGCCCGGCGGATCGGCGGCAGCGCTGCCTCTGAAGGGGCCGCGGCGGTGCCCAGGCAGCCTCGGCGACGCGCGCGGTAGCGGCGGCCCTGGCAGCGGCGCCGCCGGCGTCGGCGGCGGCGGTAGAAGCCGCCGCGCAGGGGGCTGAGCCGCTTCGGATGGACCAAAGGCATGGCCGTGGCTTGCCGATGGCGCCGCCGCAGGAGCGAAGTGCGCCAGCAGGCTGGGGCCGGAGTCAGAAATTGCCGGCAGAGTCGCTGCCGAGTGAGGGTCTCTCACGCGACCAGAAAGGAAACCGAGACAAGGCGAATATCAGACATCCCGATCGAGATTGGCAATTGCCGATGTTCACGCGGAGGTTGGATGTGACCGCGGCCCATGGCGCCTTGCGAGCTGCGCTGTAGCTGGCGCCCCGGCGCCAATGTCGCGGCCGGTGGCTTCGGCTTTAAAGCGTCCACCAGCGATCCCGCGGGGAGGCAGGAGAACTTTGTGTTGGTGATCGCGCGCAGTTGGTTCGCTATTTTGGCCTGGTCGGCATCTCCATTCATGGTGGTCGCATAGATTTTGACTGGGGCGACTGGGTGCTCTTCGCGGGTTCACCGATTTGCGCCATCGACAGGTCCGCGTTCATGGCCAGGTGGGTCTTTGGAATAGTGGTGTGTTTGCGATGCGTGGGATAAAGTCCGCGACGGGCTGGGCGCAGATTGCGGCTTCCCTCTTTGTGGCAGGCCAGAGCGCCCCGTCGAAGGCTGCGATGATTTGCCGGCCCCGTCGAAAAGCTGGATTGCGCTGAAGGCAAGGCCACATTTCGACCTGGACTTCTACAGTGCCTGTTTCCACTGCGCGCAGCCCAAATTGTCTGCTACGCTCGGCCTTTTCTGAGCGTGGGGGCTCGTTTTGACCCGCGCCCCGCTTGAACTCCCGTGCCGCGTCTGCGGGGGTGTGGCAGCTCCGAGGCGCCGCCGCTTTCTAGTGAGATTCTCGATTCACTTGGAATTCTTATCGTTTTGTTGTGCACAATATCAGCTTTCTTGACGTAGGAATTTTCCCCCGACCCTCCTTTGGTGTTGGGGTCCTCGTTTTGAAGAGAGCGGCCCGCGTCCTCTCGTCTTCTCTTTTCTCTCTCTTCCCTCCTGCCGCACCGCTCGTGCTCTCGGCGTTTCCCTGTTTCGGCACATCACTCGCGCGCTTCGTGGCCCCATGGGGAGCTCCACCGAAGGCCGCGTCGGAAGCGCCCGCGTGGCCGCCGTGCCTAATCGTCACACCCCTCACACGTTTCGGGGGCTCATGGGAAGGTCCACCTGAGGCGCCAGTGGTAGCGCCCTGCGTGGCACCACCGCGCCCGTTTCGGCACGCCCTTCCCGCGTTTCGTGGCCGCAAAGGGAACTCCACCGAAGGCCCGAGTGGCAGCGCCCGCATGGCACCACCGCGCCGTTTCGGCACACCCCTCGCGCGTTTCGTGGCCCCATGGGGAGCTGCACTTGAGACCCATGTAGCAGCGCCCGCGTGGCACCGCCACGCCCGTTTCGCCATATCCGTCGCGCGTTTCGTGGCCCCATAAGGATCTCCTCCGAAGGCCCCAGTGGCAGCGCCCCGCGTGGCACCACCGCGCCTGTTTCGTCACACTCCTCACACGCTTCGTGGCCCCATAGGGAACCCCAGCGAAGGCCCCAGTGTCAGCCCGCATGGCATTACCGCGCCCGTTTCGGCACAGCACGTGTCGTTGTTCCATCGGGAGTTCAACCGAATGCCCCAGTTGCAACGCCCGCGTGGTATCACCGCACCCTTTTCGGCACACCCCTCACACGTTTCGCGACCCCGTTGGGCACCCCACTGACGTCCTCATTGGCAACGCCCGCATGGCGCCACCGTGCCCGTTTCGGCACACCTCTCGTACGTTTCGGGGCCCCATATGGAGCTCTACCGAAGGCCCCAGTGGCAGCGCCCGCATGGTGTGACCACGCCTTTTTTATCACACCCCTTACACGTTTCGTGGCCCCCGAATGCTCCGTCCAAAACGGTCGGTA
Organism: Prorocentrum cordatum; assembly: GCA_963575745.1. Lineage (NCBI taxonomy): Eukaryota > Dinophyceae > Prorocentrales > Prorocentraceae > Prorocentrum > Prorocentrum cordatum. The sequence continues at coordinate 14,639 of CAUYUJ010006172.1, forward strand.
CCCGGAACGCGGCTTTCGCAATTGCATAGGATTGGGTCTTTCTCCAGGGTGTTTGTGTGTGCGTGTGTATATATATACACATACATACAAACATATTCACATACATACGCATACAAGCACACTTAAGTGTTTACATGCATACATTCATACATACATACATGCATGCATGCATGCATGCATACATACATACATACATACGTTCACACATACATGCATGCATGCACACATATATATATATATATATATATGGTATGGGGGCTAGGCCCCTTGGTAGCGCCCGCGGACCACCACAGAGCATTGGGGGCCGGGGCCCCCGAAGGCCCTCACAAGGCCTCCAAACCGCCCCAGGCACCATGCCGTTCCTAAGACGCTTCCAAGAAGCCCCCTCAGGCTCCAGGACCATGCAAGATCCTTTCCAGGAGACCCACAAGGCATCCAAAACGTTCCAGGAGGGCCGAGATGCCCCCGCCAGAGGCCCAGGGAGGCTGAAATCGTCTCATCTCCTTCGAAAGACGTGCATGTTCAGTATTCAACAAATGGCCAGTGTTCAGTATTTTTAGTCAGATGTGTGATCAATCTCCAGAAGGTATCGCTATTGAGTTATTTACGGTTGTCAGGAACATGTCATGTGTTGTTTTTCTATGATTTATGAAGTTTTGAGGTGTGTTTCGTCTTCAGTTATTGTTTTGCAGTTTCTTTGTTCACATTGTTATGCTCGACCACTGGCGCAGTAACCTTTGAAATTTAAGCGTCGATTCGTTCTCGTTTAATTGTTTATTGTTTGTTGTTGTTGTTCTTTTGGTTCGGTTGTACATTGTGAGTTTCAATCGTCTCGTGCTCAAGTTTCTATTTCAGCTGTTGTCGCGTTAATTGTTTTAGCATAGTGTTATTTTGTTTTGTTTCCCCCCTTTTTTTCAAGTTTAGATTTCGGTTCTGTCAGAGACATATGTTTGATTGCGATGTGGTTTTTGTTGGATAGTTTTTGTACAGAATTATTGTTTCAGCGGTTTCGTTTTTAAACTTGGGTTTCGATCGTTTTCGTTTCACATTTTCGTACAGTATTGTGTTCCCATTTAGTTTAATTTTTGTGATTCTTTTTTGTTTTTAGTCGTGAGTTCGACTTCTAAGTTTAGTCGGTTTCGTGACAAATTTAAGTTTCTCGGTTTTCGTTTTCACATTTTCAGTCAGATTTTTCAGACATACCTTGATTGCCTGGTTCCAGCGGCTCCGGCTCTGGCATTGGGTCCGAGTCTAGCCTGGTGTTCGCGTCGGTCCCAGCTTCGGTTCAATCCTGGATCTAGACGCGGTTTGTTTTAGCTTCGCTCTCAGCCCTGGCCTTGGTCTCGACCCAGGTCCCGGGCGGCCTTCTTAGTCTTTGAACCCGTTCGGTCTCGACCCTAGTTTAGAAACGGCTCCGGTCCAAGATCCGGCCCCTGCCCCAGGGCTCTGGGCTTCTACCTCCTTCTCCTGTTCCTCTTTTTTATTTCGCTCATGCTCTTTTTTTTCCGCCTGAAAGGCGGAAAAGAACAAGAAGCAGATTCTGTTTCGTTTCGTTTTTGTTCGTGCTCCTGTTCGTCCTTCTCTCCTTACCTCTTCCGTTTTTTTCTTCGCCTGAATACTGTTTTTGTTCATTTTTTTTCTTGTGCGCGGTCTTTCTGCAGTTGCATCTGAAATTCATTGGATTTGGGCGACGAGGAAGATTTGGAAGTTTGCATTTTTCCTCCCTGACTCTCTCATCGTCTTTCTTCGTGGTTCAATTTTGCGATCAATTTTGACGCGTGCTCGCCTTCAGCGTGTTCTGGGGATTCTGTTCCGGCAGTGTTCCGATCAAATTAATCTTATGCGGATGTCGACGAGGATCGGTTTTATTCGATCTTTGTTTCTTTGTCGTGTCTTTCCGGGCGCGCCGAAGCTTGGTGTCCTGTGCGGCGGGATTTTTTTAGTGCACTTGTGTGGTTAAGGGTTTGAGTTTGTCACGATGATGTTCATTCGCCGTGAGTGCGCTCAGAAAAACAAAATGCAAAGTCTCGGCAGCGGTGGCGGCGTAGGCATCATTGGGGTAGTGAGATGAGCAGTCAGCATCGTGCAAGGTAGGGAAGCAATAATTCGCTAATGTTGGGAAGCGAAGCTGGCAGAAATGAAGATTATGAATTTCGAGTTTACTCTCGGATACGCAGAATTTCCCGAGAAGAGCAACATCAATCCTCGAGGTCATTGACAGTAATTTTCGATCCCAGTTTGTCGATTTTTATGTATTTTTGTTTCTTCAGTTTGTGCATCTAAGTTTTCACATATTCAGCTGCCTGCAGCAAGTTACGCCACCGTGCCAGCCCTGCATGCTTGGTGGCTTTCTTTCGAGGGGCATTGGAGGCGTGGAATGAACATCATGATAACGAGGATGGCGACGATGATGCTGATGATGATGATGGCGATGATGGTGATGCTGATGAATCATGGGGATAGTGGTGATGATGATGTTGATGATGATGATTCAATGCTAGTGTCAATGATGATGGTGGTGATGACGATGGTCATCCTGACGATGACGCCTTGCTGATGATGACTATGATGCTGATGCTGATGCTGATGCTGCTGCTGCTGACGTTTTTGATGGTGATAATAATGATGCTGATGCTGATGCTGATGTTGATGTTGCTGTTGATGTTGATGTTGTCGATGATGATGATGATGATCATGATGGTGATGGTGCTGCTTATGGTGATGACGATGATGAAGATGAAGATGATGATGATGATGATGATGATGATGATGATGATGCTGATGCTGATGATGATGATGATGATGATGATGATGATGATGATGATGATGATGATGCTGCTGCTGCTGCTGCTGCTGCTGATGATGATGATGATGATGATGATGATGCTGATGATGAGGAGGAGGAGGAGGAGGAGGAGGAGAATGGTGATCGTTCGGATATCGTGGGGGCCCTTTCGGGGGTTTGTTGGAGGCAGTTTTGAAGCCTTTTATGGGTCGTTTGGCGGCATCTTTGAGGCGATCGCCGGGGGGTCAGCCGGGGATCGACCGGGGTACTTTTCGTCCGGGGCCCCCCAGGGGCCGCCCCGCGCGCGCGAACTAGAATTATTGTTAAGTAGTTGCCGGAGATCTTAGCACGCCTTTGGCCCGTTGGGCTGGCGAATTTTCCCAAGGGAATGGGACGATGATTGCTTCTTCGGGACTCTCTTAAGAGCCTCTTGGGGCGTTTTGTGGGCCTGTCGGGCCGTTTTAAGACCATCGAAGTTCCTCTTGGAGCGCTCATGTGCTTCCTTGAGTTTCTCTTGCGCTTCTCCGATGACCTTTATGATCGCCTTGAGTCTGCTCGCAAGGCCCGGCAAGACGCCCTGGGAGGCCCGGAAGGGCCAGCGGACCTTTTCCAAAGGCGTGCAGGGGGCCGCTGAGACGTCCGAAAGGGCGTCCAGGGCGTCCAGGGGTCTGGTTTAGGGGTTTGGGTGTGGGGAGGTTCCGGGTAATCAGAATATATGAATCGGAATCTTGGTATGAATATGTGCGGGTGTGTATGTATGTATGTATGCATGCATGCATGCATGCATGCATGCATGTATGTATGTATGTATGTATGCATGTATGTATGTATGTATGTCTGTCTGTCTGTATGTATGTATGTATCTATGTATGTATGCATGTATGTATGTATGTATGTATGTATGTATGTATGTATGTATGTATGTATGTCTGTGTATGTATGTATGTATGTATGTATGTATGTATGTATGTATGTATGTATGTATGTATGTACGTATGTATGTATGTATGTATGTATGCATGTATGCAGGTATGTAGGTATGTATGTATGTTTGTTTGTATGTATGTATGTATGTATGTAGGTATGTAGGTATGTATGTATGTATGTAGGTAGGTATGTATGTATGTATGTGTATATATACATATATATATATACATATATATAAATATATCTAGAATCTATCTATGGAAAAAATGGAACACGCTGTAATCGAAATTCGTGGGCCCAGAACCACCTTCTCTGGCAGAGGCCAGGCGCCGGCTGAACCCGGGGGCTCCGCCTGGCGCCCGCGCCAGGGGCACGCAAGCACGGACGCGCCCCTGGCAGCGCGCGTGCTTCGAGGCGCGCGGTGCTGCGCCCAGCGAGGCTGGCCGTGTAACGGCGTCGCCAGAGATCGGCCGCGCGCAGAGGGGGGGTATGGAGGACGAGGTTTCTTCGAAACACCCCTGCTTCGTAGAAGGCGCGGGCGTCGTCTACAGATGCAAGGCTCGCGCCCTCCAAAAAGCAGGCTCCCTCTAAGAAGCCCTCCCCGCTCCCCATATCCCCCTGTGCGCGCCGCCAGAGAGCGGCGGGCTTGGAACTGCGGCCCATGGCCCTGGGCCAGGTGTTGCCAGGGGTGGCCCTTGCCTGATGTGTCTCTGGCGCCTCTGGAGGGCCGAGGTATGGCTTGGGCCCAGGATCGGGCCGCAGCGCCCCGCGACGCTGAGCGCCTGGCTGCACAGAGCGCGCGCCCGCCCGCCCCGCGGCCTATCGAAGCGCGGGCGTCGCGGGAGAGGACCCCGCAATCATCGCCCACCTGGGAGGCCGCGTCGGGAGGACACGGTTGGCTGAGGTCGCTGTGTTGGACGAGCTGCCGGCGCCAGCCTGCGCGAGATGCGGCTCACGACAAGACCGCGCAGGTCAGGACCAGGCGCGCCAGGGGCCCAGGCTGCGGGAGCCGCAGAGGGCGGACACAGTGAGCGAAGCCATCCGAGTGAGTCCAGGCGGGAAGCGCGGGCTAACGGCTGCGAGGCGATCGAGGCGGCGCGCGCCGACGCCGCCGAGGACGGTGCTCGCCCGTCTCGCGCGAGGCCATGCAGAATGCCCGGCGGGAGCGCGAGGCAGTTCCCGACCCACTGGGACACGGAGCCTCTGGCCGGGATGACTTCCCAGATCCCCAGGTGGAGGCGAAGTGCTTCGTCGAGTTCCTCAAGATGCGCGAGTGGGGCAGATGCAGCAGCCAGGCCTGCCCTCCAACCTTCGCCGTGCATGCCGAGGACACGTCGGACGGGGTCAGGGCGAGGATCGATCCGTTCCAGAGCGTTGCGGAACGCTCTGAGAAGGCCGTGGCGTCCGATGCATCTTCCAGAACCGCCAGATCTCAGGTATTTTCGATTCATCTTCACCTGGGTTCAATTCGTCCTGGCTCCGTCTCAGGTGGGGCAAGCCCTCCAACCGTCACAGTGCATGCCCGAGGGCGCGCGCAGCGCAGCGAACCGATGCGGGGTCGCGGGCCAGTGCGCCCGAGGTCCACCGCGCAGACAGGAGTCCGCGCCCTCTCGGGCCTCCGGCTCGGGATACAGTGGAGGCTGCTGTGCATTATGACGCTGGACGAACCCCCAGGATCACTGAGGATAAACAAGCCCAGCCCTCAAGGCACAATGGAGACGTAGCCCAACGGAGTTCCGAGTAACAGATTTGGGTGGGTCGGTTTGCTACATCGGATGAAGAGACCCTGTACCCATGGTTCCCAACCATCCTGTGGTGTTCGGTCCTCGTTTTGAAGAGACAGCGCCCCGCGTCCCCTCACCTCCCGCCCTCCTCCCCCTCCTCCTTCCTCCCTCCTCCCCCTCCTTGCCTCTGCCTTCATCAGTATGCGCCTCCCCCACCCAGTATAGCATTTCGCGGCCCCATAGGGAGTTCCATCGAAAGCCCCAGTGCCCGGAGGTGCCGGGGGGTGCCCGGGTGCCCGGGTACTCTATCCCCCTGTAGCCCTGGAGCCTATAGTTCAAATAGCCCTATAGCCCAATAGCTCTTTAGCCCTATAGCCCTACAGCCTTATAGCCTTATTGCCCTATGGCCCTATATCCCTATAGCCCTATAGGTCTACAGCCCTATAGCCCTATAGCCCTATAGCCCCATAGCCCTATAGCCCTAAAAATATTATGATTGGTTTTGTCTGGTATCATGCATATGTATATGTACATGTAGATGTAGATTAATATGCATGCCGTCGTCGCCCCGTCGCCGCCTCGACGCCGCCCGTGGTGTGGGCCTGTCTTGCGGTCTGGCGGCTATGCTGTCGCCGTCGCCGCCATGTGTCGCCTCGTCGCCGCCCGTCGTCTGTGCCTGTTTGGCGGTCCGGCGGCTATGTTGTCGCCGTCGCCGCTTCGTCGCCGCCCATCGTCTGGACCTGTCTGGCGGACTGGCGGTGATGTTGTCGCCGTCTCCGCCCCGTTGCCGCCTCGTGGCCGCCCGTCGTTTGGGCCTGTCTGGCGATCAGGCGGCTATGTGGTCGCCGTCGCCGCTCCATTGCACAACATATATTTTCTTTTGTACAGAGAGAATAGAATCTCCCCCCCGAAATAGTCGGTTCCACTTATCGTATTGCAATTTACGTATGATTCTGCCCCATCGTCCATCCTAAATGCGAATTCATACCGTCCCTTCCCAACTGCTTTCGTCCCCCCCCACCATCCTCTGCAACAAATGTTATGCGCGCGCACTCGTGTGTCATAGGTCATAAGTCTGGAAAAATCCCTGGCGACAAATGGGACGAAATGCACGCGCGCGCGCAGTCGCGCGCGCATGCCGAAGTTCTTCGAATACCTTCGTTTGGACATGGACATCACAATCGAATATTCAAACAGCGCATAAAACACAGGGTTTCGCAACACGGATTTTCAAAAACAATTTGTGCGCGCGCTCTTGCGACTTCTTAAGACAACCACCAGTTCTTTAACATGTTCAGAACATGCTATCAAACGGGCTTCGCGCGCGCACGTCGAAATTCTTCGAACTCCCTTGCGCGCGTGCCGTCGTGAGAGTCTTTTCTCAAAAGTGGGACGAAGTGCGCGCGCGTGTCGTCGCGCGCGCATGCCGCAATCCGTTTAAAATCGGCGGTTTCGTAACGATTTCAAGACCGAATGTCCAAACCACATAACAAACTTCATGGTTTCGCAACATCTGTTCTCAAACAAGCGTGCGCTCGCGCCCTTCTGAATTCTTTGTGAAACCATCGTTTTTCTGTCAAATGGGCCTCTCGTGCCGCATGCCAACACCATTCGCACGCCCATGCGCGCGTGCTGGGGGAGCGCGATCCGTGTCAAATAAAACCACTGCAGTCCACTCTCGCGCGTCGGCCGCGCGCGTATGGCGAACTATCTCCAAAACCTTCATCACCGACGCGAGGACACCGTCATGGTCGTCGGGGTGATCCGCATCCGCGCCGTCACTGGCCGCACCGTCTTCGCTGTCAGCATCGTCACGAGTATCGCTACTATCATCACCGTGTCTACCGTTGTCGACGTTGCTATGATACCGCGCCCGCCCAAGTCGCCGACTCGCACGGAAGTTCCAGCTGGGATGTGCCCAGCGGTCAGCGCCACCGCGGCTGCCTCGGTCGCGCCAGAGAAGCTGGCCGCTGCCCGCGCGCGTGCATGCGCGGGCTGTCGCAGCCGCAGAGATGCACCAGCCAGCGCCAAGCACTCGTCGCAATCGCCGCCGCGTGGGGTTTGCAAACCAAGTTGCGGGGGGGTGGGTGGGATGTTTGCGCGAGCAGTGAAGTGGCAACTTTTAAGTTGAGCATGGATGAATTCTCCGTTCTAAGAGAGACTAGATTGTCCCCCCCGGTTATCGGTCCTACTTTTCGTCGTCCAATTGACATATGATTCTGCCCCACCGTCCATCCTAAGGATGAATTCGTACCATCCCTCCCTGCCAAGCTTGTATCGGTCTCCCCCGCCATCCTCTGCAACGAACACTTCGCACGCGCACACGACTATCATAATGCATAGGTTTTCCAAGAACCCATTGCAAAAGACGGGACGAAGTGCGCGCGCGCGTGCCGGAATTTCCCCGAAACATTTTTAACTTTCGT
>CAUYUJ010006172.1:32500-40000 GCA_963575745.1 Prorocentrum cordatum
AAAAATGGCCCACGCTGGGACGGGAGCGTCATTCTAAACGACGGGAGCACATCGCCGATCCGAGATTGAGGCCCACGCTGCAGCGAGAACAAGTGTTGTTGTGTGACATATCTCTCTATATACTTGTGTATAGGTGAGTATATATATAGATATACACATTTATGGTTTTGAATTTTGCTTGTGTTGAATATTTGTCATGTTCTTAGTTTCGTAAACAGAAAAGCAGTAAACATTCGGATCGCACTTTACCTGGCAAAGGATACAATCATATGCAGTCGTTGTGAGTACCGCCTTCGGCGCCACGCGAACCTTGGCATGTGGGCCTTAGCTGGAGCTCCCTATGGGGCTACGAAGCGTGTGAGGGGTGTGCTGACACGAGGCACAGACGCCATGCGATCCCTGGCATTGGGGCCTTAGGCCCACGAAGCGTGTGATGAACGTGCCGACGCGAGGCACCGACACCATGCGAGCCCTGGTATTGTGGCCTAACCTGGAGCTCCGTATGTAAAACGAAACATGTGAGGGGCGTGCCAGAATGAGGCACCGACGCCAGGCTAGCCCTGGCATCGGGGCCTTAGCTGGAGCTCCCTATGGGGCCACGAGACGTGTGAGGGGTGTGCCGAAACGAGGCACCGACGCCATGCGGACCCTTGCATTTGGTCTCTAGCCGCAGATCTCTATGGGGCCGCGAAGCGTGGGAACGGTGTGCCGAAATGGGGCACCGACGCCATGCGAACCCTGGCATCTGGGCCTTAGCGTGAGCTCCCTGAAGGGCAGCGAAGCTTGTGAGGGATGTGCCTCTCCCCAGCACCGACGCGGGCCACGAAACGCGAGAGGGGTGTGCCGAACATGAGGCACCGGCGCCATGCGAACCCTGGAATTTGTCTCAGCGGGAGCTCCTTATGGGGCCACGAAACGTACGAGAGGCGTGCCGGAATTAGGCACCGACGCCATGCGAACTCTGGCATTTGGGCCTCGACTGGAGCTCCCAGTGAGGCCACAGAGCGTGTGAGGGGCGTGCCGAAATGAGGCGCCGAGGCAATGCGAACTCTGGCATTTGGGCCTCGACTGGAGCTCCCAGTGAGGCCACAGAGCGTGTGAGGCGCGTGCCGAAATGAGGCGCCGAGGCAATGCGAACTCTGGCATTTGGGCCCCAACTGGAGCTCCCTGCGAGGCCACAGAGCGTGTGAGGGGCGTGCTGGGAGGAGGCACCGACGCCGTGCGAACCCTGGCATCATGGCCTCGGCTGGAGCTCCCTATGGGGCCACGAGAGGCGTGAGGGGTGTACCGAAACGAGGCACTGACGCCATGCGGACCGTTGCGTTTGTGCCTTCGCTGCAGCTCCCTCTGGGGCCGCGAGGCTTGTGAATGGTGTGCCGAAGCGAGGCACCGACGCCATGCGTACCCTGGCAAAGGGGGCTTAGCTGTAGCTCCCTAGAATGCCAGGAAGCGTGTGAATGGCGTGCCGAAGTGAGGCACCGACACCGTGCGAACCTCAGCATCTGGGCCTTAGCTGGAGCTCCCTCGGGGGCCGCGACGCGTGTGAGGGGCGTGCCGAGATGGACATACGGAGGGAGGAGGAGCAGGAGGGAGGAGGAGGAGGAGGAGGAGGAGGAGGAGGAGGAGGAGGAGGAGGAGGAGGAGGAAGAGGAGGAAGAGGAGGAGGAAGAGGAGGAAGAGGAGGAGGAGGAGGGAGTAGGCCGAGGAGGAGGGATGGGGAAGAGGAGCGAGTGACGCAAGGGCGCTCTCTTCGAAACGAGGATCAAACACCACAGGATGGTATTGAGCCCAGGTCGCGCAGATCGTGTGCGTCAACAAAAAAAGATACGGAGGAGGGGCGAGCACTCAGAGGGCATGCTCGGGAGAGAGTCGAGTAGTATCCATATTGTGCAAGTGCTGAGGAGAGGGAGGTCAGGGGTAGAGGGAAGGGAAGAAGACTTTGGACTGATTCTGGGGTGCGCTCTTAGGCCGTCTTGCGGCCTTCTTGCGTGAGGACTCTTGGGGGCCCTCTTGGGCCGTTGTGGCGCTCTCCAGGGGCTGTCGGGGACAGTCTTGTCAGCGTCGCAGGCCCTCTCGGATCCAGAGGACGCCTCTGAAGTCCCCGCTTGGGCCCCCTGGGAGCTCTCTTGGGGATCTCCTGGGCGACGCTGGGGACCTCTTGGGTCCACTCTTGGGAAACTCAGGGCTCTAATTCTTGGGGATCTCCTGGGCGACCCTGGGGATCTCTTGGGTCCACTCTTGGGAAACTCGGGGCTCTGATTCTTGAGATCTGGAGGTTGCATTTTTTGCACCGAGCGTTTGCGCTTGGTTTCGGGTCCCGGGGGCCATGACGGATCGATCCGGCTCGAAGAGCGCCGCAGAAATATGGAATTTTTGGTCTCTGGTCATGGGGTCCAATTATGATGGCTGGACGGCGTGTCGCCACAGAGACCTCCGACTCCTGATCCGCCGTACTCTTGGTAGATTTTCAGGTTTGAAATCGTACCGGAAGTGCACCCCACTCGATGCGAACAAGCAGGGCGGATTTTTTTCCGCCTCGGACAGCAATCAGAGTGGATCTTTCCCGCAAAGGTACGGCGGCAATAGCGACGGCAAAGTATCGCAGGCCTAGAGGTCGACACCAACACCAATTTCGGCGGTGTGCCTCCACCGAGGGAAGAAGATCCCGATCTCGGTGATGGTGGTAGTATTCTGGCTTCCAGGGTGGCCAAGATATTACCACCAACACCGAAATCTAGGATCATCTTCCCCCTGTGGAGGCAACCCCCTGTTTTGGTGTTGGTGCCCATTTCCAGGCCTCCAAAAGTAGGGCGGACATCGGCATCAAAGGAGCCCGACAAGTAGGACGAACCCGCCCTTCCTGCGAGATCGCCCGAGGTGCGGCGGATCCAGCGTTAGGGAAGGCTTCCCGAGGAGCCTGACATCGACTTCGGCTGGAGGGTTTCTCCGAAGGGCTTAGGCGATCCGTCGTCGTCGTCGTCCTCCTCCTCCTCCTCCTCCTCCTCCTCCTCCTCCTCCTCCTCCTCCTCCTCCCCCTCCCCCCCCTCGTCCTCGTCCTCCTCCTCCTCCTCCTCCTCCTCCTCCTCCTCCTCCTCCTCCTCCTCCTCCTCCTCCTCCCCCTCCCCCCCCTCGTCCTCTTCCTCCTCCTCCTCCTCCTCCTCCTCCTCCTGATCCTCGGGTCGCCTACGGCCCCAGGGGGAAACCGTGCAACTTCGGCTGCCTCGAGCCCTTGCTCGGACGCCTCCAGGCTGGGTCCTCTCTCGAGGCCTTGGGGGCCGTCTTGGAGATCCCCTGGGCTGCCGTGGCGGCGTGCCGCGGCTTCTGTTGGGACCGTGTCTGGGCGGCCGGCCTCGAGGGAGAGCTGCCGAGACTCTCGCCAGGATCCTCCTCTCCCTCCCAGTTCTCAGAGGAGGAAAAGGTACCCATACCGCTACCCCGCGCCCCGTTTCCCCCTTTTTGGGCCTCCTGGGAGGCCTTCGTCGCCACCGCTGGATTCGCCTCGAAATTCTGGTCCGAGCGCACCCCAGGAGAGGTCCAGGGAGTAGCGGTATCGGTACCTTTTGGTTTCCCCAAATTCGAGCAGGGGATCGAGTGCAGAATCGATCCACCCCGAGCCTGATTTTATCGTCGAGTCTGCGGCAGCTGCGCAGAGTGCTCCGTGGATCTGCGAAGCACTCTGCGCGCTCGTTCGCAGGTGCGACGGGGCAAAGCAATCCTGGGGTGAAGCGATTCTGTAGTCGATCCCCTGCTCGATCAATGGCGCAGCGCGATCCCCCAGGGGCAGGCTGGGGAGGAGGGGTCCCACGCGCCGGTGACCCCGAGGGGTCGGCGCAGCCCAGAGCCAGCGCAGGTGCCAGCACGGGGGAGCTGCGGCACGCCCGTCGAGGGCGACGAGTGCTTCGCGAGAGTGGTGTGGTCGATGCAGACGGGCGTGGCAAAGTATCCGGAATGGTTCTCGAAAAAGAAGCAGCATGACGTGACAATAAATGTTCGACGGTCTGCGCGGATGTCTTGGGTCTGTGACTCCCCTGGCGGCGTCCCCGGCGCCGCCCCGGGCGCTCTCCGCGCGCCAGGGAGGAGGTTCCGGCGCAGATCCAAGGAATCCGCGCAGAAAGTGCATGTGTTCATGTTTTCCTTTCTTTTAGGTTTAGGTCGGGCAATGTCTTCCTACAGGCGGATTTTGGGCGAAACATAAACCGTAGCCAAAACATATAATTGAACAAATAATCAAACATTCGCATAAGCATTACTTTTCGACGGTCCGAGCGGATGTCTTGCATGTGTGGCGGCGGCGCCAGGGAGGGGGGTCCACAGAGCCAAGGAATTCGCGCAGACCGTCGCAAGTGTATGGTTATGCGGTTTTTTCTTCCTCCCAGGTTCTCTCCCCTGACCAGCAGCTCCAGCTTCGACGACTTCCAGCGGCATCTGCACGGCACAGCCAGGTTTCGTTGCGTGATATCCGACCCCGAACCAAACCTCGGGGTCGATTTTGGAGGTCGCCGGGCGATCGCCGCGGCCATACATCGGGGCAATATTTTTGTTAAGGGGTGGCATGCCCTTTCCCAGCCGCCACATTGACGTGGCTCAGAATTATAATATAGCGACAGAAGTCAATATGTCCAACGTGGGCAGTCATGTTTTTTCTAGGTTGGAGGGTCGATCATCACGCAACCAAGGTTCTCCGGCGTGTGCCCCGAGCCCTGCGGAGAGCCATCGGAGCGGGTCGTGGCCCTACCGACCCCTCCGCCCACACCTGTTCCACCGCTTTGTGATGTTACCAATGGCTCTCTTCCGAATTCTCAGTACCCATGTCAGTGCGATTCCGCCGTGTGCGAACTCAATCAGCTTTGTTCCGCAGGCTCATGCATGCCCATATCGGTTCTGCACGTGCAGTGGCCATGCTCGAACCCTGGCATCGGCAGCCCGTACTTCAGCCTTTTTGGAACAAGTCAGACTGGAGCGCCAATCTACTCCAATGTTGATGGCAATTATCTCTATTGGGACGCTTCTTGTGACGGATACGTGCGTGCAGGAGATGATCGAGCACCCAGATGGATTCTGGATCAGGAGGTACCGTCATTGGATGCTGGCATGGACCTGGATCTTGATGGGCAATGTTCGTATTTTGGGCACACTGGCACTGATGACAAGTATGGTATACCTTTGGGTGACTCAAACTGGACACTTCTTTGCGATGGTGCACAGCTCAATGCGACGGTAGCGATTACGATGCTGCACGAAATGCCCGGGACTCCAAGCCCGACTTTGGAGCCTGGAGTACCCTGCACTTGTGAGGGACGATGTGGAACATTTCCTTACATGGACGTCGATGGTGATGGTTGCCTTTCTCAGGCGGAGACCGATCATGTAGAGCAGCTCACGGGGCACTTTACCGATATGGACGTGGATGGGGACGGCTGCGTTACCCAGGAAGAGTGTGCGGCGTCGGACTTCTCTGCAGATTTGGCTTCGTTTCCGATCGAGGGACCTGCTCATTGTAGCTACGGGTGGTACTTCATGCAAGGCACCAGCGTTTGCGTGCAGTGTCCCAATGGGGAGACAAGGCGTCGTCGATCGGAATCGTGCTCCAATTGCTCCGACGGCAAAGTGGACGTCGGAGACTTTGACAGCTGCATCGGCGGGATATATCTGCTCCAGCCTCTCGAGGTTGGGGGCACCGTCCTCTTCATCAACAAGGACACCGACGAGGGTGGAAACGTGTTGATGAAGGGCGATTCGATCAACATCGCAACGCGCAACCCCAACCATTACGAGGTTGGAGGGATAAATCAACGGCGTAAACACGATTTCTCGGAGCTTCGCGCAGATTTCTTGGAGCGGCGCTCGGGCCACTTTGGCGGCGCCTCCGGCGCCGCCCCTGGCGCGCGGAGCGAATCCAAGAAATCCGAGCTGAGCTCCGAAAGCTCACCAGGAAGCACCGGTGTTAGGAAAAAGACACAATCAAGAATACCAACATGTTGTGTAGTATCTTTACCCGGGAACCTTAAAGGAAGTTCAATGTGTTCATCTACCTGGATACACGTGACGCGGCCGGCCTGGGGGAAGAGGGGAAGAGAGCTGGATACACACTCGGCCGGATGTCTTTTCTGGCGCTTGGCCCTGCTGAGGCCGTGCAGGTGTAAGGCCTCCGCATGCGGATCCCGCGCGTGGCCTCCCGATGTTTCGCGCACGCATCCAGCGCCGGCTTCCTGGCCTCCTCCTCCTCCTTCTCCTCCTCCTCTGTGTTTTGATGCTTCTCGTGTCTGTACGAGGTAGCGACGATCCAGGACATGGTTGGCTTCGACTCCAGCCGGCGCCTCTCGCCCGCCCACGAGGCCAGTGGGCCTCGCGCAATGGGGGGGGGCGATGCATGGGAGGGTGGCAAGGGCTGCCGAAAAAGGGGGCCCCTGGAGGGCCCCTGGAGGGGCCCTTTCGGGCCCAAGAGGGGCCCTCGAGGGCCCGAGAAGGGTACCTTTCTTCCGCCACCCCGTTTGTCGCCCCCCATTCAGTCGCGCCCACGAGGACCTGCTCCGCAGCAGCGGTCCCTTCATCGTCCTGGAGGGGGGCGCGCGCATGCTCTTCGATACCTACGACGGTGTCACCCTCTCGTGCTCCGCGGCCGACGGGCGCGAGTTCTCCAGCTCGTACCCGTGCGGATGTGGCGTCGCGGTCTGTCAGTCTGGAGAGAGGTGCTCGGAGGACAGGGCTCATTTCGACTCCTCCGCTCCGAGTCGATTCGATTTCGATGGATTCCGATTCCACTTCGGATTCGACTGCGGATTCCGATTTGGACTCCGATTTCTCAACGGGGGCCTCACTTTCCATTTCCGCCGATCTGACTTTTCCTGACTTGGCTGCCGATTTCCACCGATCCGACTTCGCCATTCGATTCCCGGTCTCCCCCGGAGGAGGAGAAGGTACCCGCACCGCTTTCCCTCCCTCGTCATCGCCTTCTGGCGTCTCCTGGGAGGCCTTCGTCGCCCCGGCTGCCGGATTCGCCTCGAAATCCTCCTGGTCAGACCGCACCCCACGAGAGGTCCCTTGGAGTGGCGTTATCGATGCCTTGTGGTCTCTCCAGAGGTGTGAGCTCTCCGAGACTGGGGGCTTCGGGAGCGCCGGGCTGTGCATTCCTGGGCCAGCCGGGGTTCCCCTGCCGACGCCCGCCCCGACCGTCTCTGCCCGGGGCGACCCGCACCTGGTCAACCTGAACGGGGAGCACTTCGACGTGAACCACGGGGGCGAGTTCACTTTGCTGCGGATCCCCCAGACCACGAGGCGTCGTGTGTGTGTGTGTGCCTTGAGGGCTCGGCCGCTGTGGACGCGAGCGCGCGCGATTACTGCTCCGGACTCTCTCCGCCCCGTCGCTGCTCGCAGGCCCGCGACGCCATGCACACTTTTTTTTGTCGGCGGGTCGGGAGCGGGCCCCTTGCGGTTAAGAGCTAGGCGGGGCGCGCGAAGCCCTAATTGGGGAGACAGGGCGCGGGCGGGCGGGGCCTCAGG
>CAUYUJ010006172.1:47500-55568 GCA_963575745.1 Prorocentrum cordatum
TTTTTATTCAGGGCCAGTGCTCTTGCTCGGCGCCGAAAGCAGCCTTCTCAACAAAACCAGCGCTCCCGCTCGAGACTTCCTCCCGTTTTACCTTGATCGGCGCGCTTTCTTCTTCTCTCATCGGCGCCGCCCCGCAGCAACAATAACGCTCCCGCTGGAGACTTCCTCCCTTTTTCACTCAAGGCGGTGCTCTTGCTCGCCGCCGACAGCCCCCGCCCCGACAAAACCAGCGCTCCCGCCCGAGACTTCCTCCTCCTCCTTTCTCCTCCTCCTCCTCCTCCTCCTCCCTCTCCTGGACCTCCCCGTCGTCTGCCCCGCTTCCTCGCTTCCCCCGCCAGCCAGGCCCAGTCAGCTTATGCTCGATGTCTGTTCATGGGAGCCTTGGGCGGCGACGTTGAGATCAGCTTTACCTGCCTGTGGACAGCGTGGGGACTGCATCTGGCCCATCCTCCTGCTCCTCCTCTCCCCTCCTGTTCCCCCACCGCACTCCTCGTTCTCCTGGCCCCCACGAGTCCAGTCCGAGTCTGGTCCGAATCCGGTCCAAATTTGTTCCACATCCGGTCCAAATCAGGCCCAAATTGGACAGTGCTGGGGGCCACGCAGGCTCCCATGGAACAGACACCAAACTTATGTCGCTCTACACGCACCGTAGCTTGTCTGCCACCGTCCCCCCTGCCATCCATGCCTGGATGGTCATTGCGGCCGGCTGCTGCGTGACCCCAAGTGGTCGCTGAGTGCTCCTGCGGTCCTTTGCGTGCACCGAGCTGCTTTCGGCCTTCTCCACCTCGTCGCCACGCGCGAGGCCGCGACACACACACACATACATGTACACGTGTGTGTGTGTGTATGTATGTATGTATGTATGTATGTATGTATGTATGTATGTATGTATGTATCCATGTATGCATATATGCACGTATGCATGTATGCATGCATGCATGCATGCATGCATGCATGTATGCATGTATGTATGTATGTATGTATGTATGTTTGTATGCGTGTGTATGTATGTATGTATGTATGCATGTATGTATGTATGTATGTATGTATGTATGTACGTAAGCATGTATGAATGTATGTATGCATGTATGCATGGATGCATGTATGTATATAGACAGGTAGACAGCCATGTATATAGACAGGTACTTGTGTATTTCTGGATATATACATATATATACATGTATATGTATATGCATGTGTGTATGTATGCAGTACGAGTTCTATCTTTGGTATGTGTGCATGCATGTTTCTATACATGTATGTATATATGTAGGTGTGTTTATGTATTTGCCTGTATGCAGCTTTGATGTATGCATATTTTTATGCATCGATGGGTACATCCATGCCCATACATTTATTCATTTATGTATGCATGTGTGTTCATGCATGTATGCATGTATGCATACATCTGTACATGTGTGCACGGATGTATATACGCTTGCATGCATGTGTGTATGTATGAATATATGTGTAAATGCATGCACACATGCACGTATATCGTCAGGCATGGATGCATGCCTGCATGCATTTTTGATGTGTGTATGCATGTAGGTATGTATGGGCGTACATGTCGGTAACCATCCATGTTCGTATGTACGTATACGTGCATACGTTGATGTATGTACGCATGTATGCATGTATGCATTGACGCACGTATGCATGTATGCATGTATGCATGTATGCAGGTATGCATGTATTCATGTATGTATGTATGTATGTATGTATGCATGCATCTTTGCATGCATGTATGTGTGTATGCATGCATGCATGCATGTATGTATGTATCTATGTGTGTATCTATGTATGCATGCATGTATGTATGCATGTATGCATGTATGCATGTATGTATGTACGTATGTACGTGTGTATGTATGTATGCATGTATGTATGGATGCATGCATGCATGCATGCATGTATGTGTGTATGTATCTATGTCTGTCTGTCTGTCTGTCTGCCTGTCTGTCTGTCTGTCTGTCTGCCTGTCTGTCTGTCTGTCTGTATATATATGTATGTATGTATTAGTGTATGTATGTATGTATGTATGTATGCATGCATGTTTGTATGTATGTATGTATGTATGTACGTATGCATGTATGTATGTATGTATGTATGAATGAATGAATGAATGAATGAATGAATGTGTGTGCATATAGGTATAAATGTATGCAGCTACACAAAAGTGAATCTCTCTCTCTATATATATATACGCATCTATCTATATATCTTTATATCTATCTACATTGTAGATACGTGTGTTGCGTGCGCGCGCGCGTGCGTGCACGCACGCTGCGGCCGCCCCGCGCCCCCGCCCGCCTGCGCGCCGCGGGGGGCGGGAGCGGGGGGCGGGTCGGGGGGCGCCCAGGAGGCTTCAGACGCTTGGGGATTCCTTATCTAATGAGGGCGGTGGTAATATGTATCCACGGCCACTCCGCGACGGAAGCTCCACCAGCTTGCAGACCCTGGATTCCTCAGCCCCGCGGGGGGCGTGAGCGCGGGGGGTCGGGGGGCGCCCGTTTGAGCCAGCGGGCGAGCGGTGGTCCGTCGTCGTCGTCGTCGTCGTCGTCGTCGTCGTCGTCGTCGTCGTCGTCGTCGTTATCGTCGTTATCGTCGTCGTCGTCGTCGTCGTCGTCGTCGTCGTCGTCGTCGTCGTTATCGTTGTCGTCGTCGTGGTCGTCGTCGTCGGCGGCGGCGGCGGCGGCGTCGGCGTGGGCGTCGGCATCGGCGTCGGCGTCGGCATCGGCGTCGTAGTCGGCGGCGTCGGCGTGGGCGTGGGCGTCGGCCTCGGCCTGGTTGCCGGCGTTGGCGCCGGCGTCGGCGTCGGCGTGGGCCGTCGTCGACGTGGGCTGCCGCCACGGAGAGGCCCACGCTGCTCGAGCTCAAGGCCTCCATACTCCTCGAGTTCGGGAAGCCGTGCACCACGTACATCACCGAGCTCGAGCTGTCCGGCCTCTGGCTCGACGGCCAGGTCGTGCAGGTCCGCTCCTACCTCAGGTCTCGATGATCCTCAGACCGTGTGTGGGCCCAATGTGTGTTTGCTCTGTCTGTCTCCGCTGATAGCACGTAGCTCGTGTCGGCTCTTGTGACACCGCGAAGCACTTCGCATGACCCCCCTCTGCCCCCCGGCCTCAATATTGAACAAGCTGTCCCAGAGAGGCGGAGCCAGAAAATCTTGAACCTGACATCTCGAACGCAAGACTTGCTACTGTTAAGAATGGGGAAGCGGGGAATTTTGATCTTTCTAGCTCGGGCGTTGCAGTTGCAAAGCTTGATCCTTCCTCCGTAGCCCAGTGTGTGTAGCGCACAGCTCGTGTCTGCCCTTTTTACACCGCCCGCGTCGTGCTGAAGGGCTTCGGTGGACAGGCACGCGTGGAGGGCTTCTCCGAAGGGCTTAGGCGACCCGTCCTCGTCCTCCTCCTCCGCCTCCTCCTCCTCCTCCCTCCTCCTCCTCCTCCTCCTCCTTTCTTCCCCCCCCTCCCCCCCCCCCATCCCACACCCCCGCCCCCCCACCCCCACAACTCCTCCTCCTCCCTCCCTCCTCTCCTCCTACCTCCATCCTCCTCCTCCTCCTCATCCTCCTTCCTCTTCCCCTCTCCCTCCTCCTCCTCCTCTCCATCCTCCTCTCTCCCCTCCTCCCATCCTCTTCCCCCTCCTCCTCCTCCTTCCTCCGCCCCTCCTCCTCTCCTCCTCATTCTGCTCCTCCTCCTCCCTCCTCCTCCTAGCTCCTTCATCTCCTCCTCCCCCTCCCCTCCTCCACCTCCTCCTCCTCCTCCTCCTCCTCGGGTCGCCTACGGCCCCGGGGGAAACCGTGCAGGCACACGTTGGCGCTGCCACACGCTCTGCGGGTCACCAGAGGTCGCGCGCCGAGAACGAGACCGACAAGTTTCTGGGCCTCCGGGTGCTCAAGCCTCCTGGCGCGCCGTCAGAGGCTCGAGGACCCCCCCCCAAAAAGAAAGCAAGCAGGAACGCACCGTCGGGCCTGCCTCGCGGGTCGACCTGGCCAGGTCGAAGGGGCCCTCGTGCCCCGTGCTTCGCGACCCATGCCTTCTGCACTACTGTTGCAGCGTGGCCCTCGGAAGGGTCTCGTGTCCTCCCAGGTGTCCTCTCCGACCGAGCTCGACCGTAACCCTTCGGCGGAGGCCCGCGCGGACTCCTCGGATATCGGCGCTGAGGCACCCGCCGCGGCCAGGCTCAGGGTGCAACGCGATGTTGAGGGGGGGATCGCGGCTCAGGCGGGGGCGCACCGGACCCCAATGGCCCATTGATCGCCGACAGCCTACCTTCGGAGGTTGAGAGACCTACTACCCTGACACGTCGATTAGGGAATTGGCCGTTTTCGGTTCGCGAGAGGGCGTCGCGGCCGTCATTTTCGCGGGTCCAGGTCCGTCGGTTTCGGTCCTAGGCCGTTCTCACTACATGGAAGTTTACTCAAGGGAGGCTTGTCCGCCGCCGATACCTCGGCCCAGGACTCGCTATCGGGGGCCTGTCGCCGATCTGTCGGCGATGCATCGCCGATTCCAGGACGATGCCCCCCCCCCGAGCCTGTCTTCCACGAGCGTTGCCCCTCACCGGCGCGCTCCGCGCGCCGAGGAGGGGGGGCTCGGCGCCGATTCAGGACATCCGTGTGCTCATGCTGCTTCTGTTCCCGGCTCGATCCCGGGTCTCGGCACTTGGGCCTGCCCACTAGTGGGCCATCCTCGGACGTGCCCCGCGTGCCTGTCTGTCTGTCTGTCTGTCCCATTGGAGGTCCCGTGGGAGAAGGACTGTCCGCGGGGGGCAGGATCTGTCCGCTCCAGCCAGCGCGTACAGCAAGCTGCAAGGTAGTCGTGGCGAGGCCTGAATCCCTCGTGCCCGTATCCCTCTCCGGAACTTTGGCCACGTTCGCGCAGCAGCCTCGCGGCGTGCAGCATCGTTGTGTGCACGCTCTGCGAGGCGATCCCTGTGGACTATCACTGTCCGCTCCCACATCTCCTGCTCCCCCCCCAAAGAAAAAGCGAGGCCCCGTGGGAGAAGCTGGACGAGAGGGACGATCCCGTGGTCCTCTCGGAGGGAGCGGGGCACTCCATGCGGGTCACGCTGTCCACGACGAGGTGGTACAGCAACAAGCGCGCGGGCGGCACCGCGCCGAGCGTGGCGGGGCAGGTGGAGATCGGGCTGCAGAACCGCACCCTCGGGCACCACAAGGTCGCGGCAACGCAGATCGTCATGCGCCAGGACCTGCCCATGCAGGAGCACCTGAACCTGGCCGTGCGGCACTTGAGCTCGCTCGCCCGCATGGACATCGGCGGCCTCCTCGGCTTCGACCCGCACCCCGAGTCCCTGGAGGACGTCACGTCCGAGTGCCAGCGGCACAGGGACGGGCTCGACCGCGAGCGGGGCCCGCGCTCCAAGAAGGCCTGGAAGGTCCGCTGGGAGAAGGTCAAGGCGCGGCGCGGGCATGCCCAGGCCCCCGGCGGCCGCATGAACGACAACGAAGCGGCCGCCAGCCTCGACCAGAGCCTGCTCGGCCGAGCGAGGGACAGCACGGGCGCGAAGACTTCTCTCCTCCCCCTCCTCGTCCTCCCCCTCCTCCTCCTCCCTCTCCTCCTCCTTCCTCCCTCCTCCGCTTCCTCCCTCCCTCCTCCTTTCCCTCCCTCCGTCCTCCTCCTCCTGCTCCTCCTCCTTCCCCTCCTCCTCTCCTCCTCCACTCCTCTTTCCCTCCTCTCCCTTCCTCCTTCCCCCTCCTCCTCCTCCCTCCTCCTCCTCCTCTTCCTCCTCTCCTCAATCCTCCTCCTTCCTCCTTCTTCCTTTCCCTCCTCTCTCCGGGTGTGGTCTCACGCCTGGGGATTGCAGCATCGGCCCCCTGATGCCGCTTAGCCTCGTCGATCGGCACCTGGGGCGCCCATGGTGGCTTTTTTCTGCCGCAGGACCTGCGGCTTCGCCGGCCGAGGGATTCTATGCCGACGTGTCCCCTCCCCCCCCCTCCCATTACCATTCCCCCACCCCCCCCCCAAACCAGACCCCCCTTCGGGCTTGCCTCAGGAGATGATGTGCGTGTGCGCCGACGCGGGCCCCAAGGAGGACCCATTCGCCGACGACGCCGACGACACGTCCGTCCCGGGCGTCCTCGTCGACTCCCAGACTGGCAGGCTCGCGGAGGCGGTCTGGGACTGACGAGCTGGAGCCACGCGGTGCGGAGCGCCGTGTCGGCCTCTTGGCCTCGCCGCAGCTCTGCGGAGCGTCGGGGTCCCTGCTCCCGGCACGTGGCGCGGAGAGCGCTTGCTCCCCCAGCTGTTCCCCTGACCTTCCTCCACCGTCGCTCTCGCCCTCCCCCGGCTTGTGCAGCTGCTTCGACGCTGGAGCGTCCCAGCGCTGCTGCGCCTGCCTCTGGAGCTGAGCTGTCGAGTACACCCTGCCGACCCGCCTCGTGACCCGCGAGCCCACTGCCGCGGCTGTGGGATCGTCTGCTCAGCTGACCTTCGTCCTCGCTCGCTCTGCGATTCTGCTTCTCGGCTCTGCTCGATCGGCTGCTGCTCCTCGTCACCTCCTCGTCCAGAGAGCCCGCACCCGCTCCCGCGACAGTCTGGCGCGGGAGCAGGCGCGGGCTCTTGGAGCACGTCTGGCGGCCAGACGTGCCTCTGTCGGGTCCTGCTCCGCGCCGCGGGGGCCCCACCGCGAGGGACCTTCTGCCTGCCAGCAGTTTGGTGCTTGGTGGCCCTGTCCTCCGCGCTGTCGCTCTCCAGATGCCGCACCGTGACCGCCTCTACGGGGGTTCCGTTTGCCTCGGACGGGCGCTCAGGGTGCCGTTGGTGGTTCCCTGCTTTTTGTTCCTTCGGGAGCCGCCGCTCTAGGCGGACGGCGATTTCACAGTGGCACATTTTAATCTATGCTCCCTCCCTGGAAGGAAGAAGCACGGGGTCCATGACCAAGCTGTCGCGGGATCTTGTCGTTGCCGATCTTGGTCATGGTCCGTGTCCGTTGTCTCCGTCGAAGATGGTCCACGAATCGAGGCTGGCCAAGATGGACGGCGACCGAGATCGCACGACGTTTCCGCGTTCAACCTCGGTCATGGCCCCCGTTCTCTTTCCCTTGGCTCCCCTACTCTTAAGTCGGGCTTGCCCCTCTACAGAAGAAATATTCAAATATGGGGACGATTGGTGTTGTTGTTGCTGTTGTTGTTACTGTTACAATTGCTGTTGCTGTTGTTGTTGATGTTGCTGTTGCTGTTGCTGTTGCTGTTGTTGTTGTTGTTGTTGTTGTTGTTGTTGTTGTTGTTGTTGTTGTTGTTATTGTTGTCGTAGTTGTTGTTGTTGTTGTTTTTTTGTTGTTTTTTGTTGTTTTTGTTTTTGTGGTCTTGTTGTTCTTGTTTTTGTTGTTGATTTTGTTGTTGCAGCTGCTGCTGTTGTTGTGGTTGTTGTTGCCGTTGTTGTTGCCGTTGTTGTTGTTGCTGCTGTTGCTGCTGCTGCTGCTGTTGTTGTTGTTGTTGCTGTTGCTGCTGCTGCTGCTGTTGTTGTTGTGGTTGTTGTTGTTGTTGCTGTTGTTGTTGTTGTTGTCGTCGTCGTCGTCGTCGTTGAACATTATTTATTCTAAAGAATAATTATTGTTGGGCCCCCTGGTGCGCGCCCCCCCTGCGCCGCCTAGGCCGCAGCTACATTTTCATCATTTTCGTGAGGAAGCCTCAGAAAAGAGGGTGTGTCCAGGATCCGGTTGTTTTGTTGTAATCCGCTTTCCCTTGCAAAAAACAATAGAAAATGACATTTCTTGTTCTAATATAATCAAATTTCAAGAATCCCTTGCAAAAAATAAGGTAAAGTGGACATTCGAGCGCGCAAGACGAAATCCTTCCAAAACCTTAGTGTTCGCAGCGATTTTAACATAAAAACATCAAAAAACCAATGGTTTTTCAACAAAAAATTGTCAAAATCTCATCCCGCGCGATCTTGCGGATTCGTAGGAAACCCAACACTTTTTAAACATTTCTGTCAAACGGGCTTTTGCGAGCAACTTTTTCGAA
This sequence comes from Prorocentrum cordatum, assembly GCA_963575745.1. NCBI lineage: Eukaryota > Dinophyceae > Prorocentrales > Prorocentraceae > Prorocentrum > Prorocentrum cordatum. The sequence goes on from CAUYUJ010006172.1 coordinate 55,491, forward strand.
CTTCTGCGACACCGGTTGCGCACCTGCCAGGGCCATCATCCCTGTCAAATAATACCATGCGGGACACATTCGTTTTTT
>CAUYUJ010006173.1:0-47500 GCA_963575745.1 Prorocentrum cordatum
ACGGCGACGCCGTCGCGCCGGCCGAAGACCGGCAGAAGCCCCCAGGGGGCCCCAGGGCACCCCGACGCCGCGCCAACGCCGCCCCACGGGCAGGGCCTTGCCGCTACCTGCCCCTCGACGCAGCGCCTGCGGCGCCCGTGGCGACGCGCCAACAGGCGCGCCACCGCCACCCAACGGGCATGGCAGCGTCGTGTGCCCAAACCCCCAGCGCCGTGTTTTTTTTCACAGCGGCGGCCCCCAGAGGGCTGGGCCCCATTTTCCTCTTGGACCAGTGTTTGCATCCATCCTGACGCGTTTTTCGACGGCCCCGAAGCCCGGGAGGGGGCCCCAGGAAGCCGAAGACAGCGAGAGAACCTCCCGTCGTGAGTTCTTCGGCGTTTTTTGACGGCCCCGAGGCCAAGCAGGGGCCCCAGGCGGCGGAACACACGGAAAAACCTCCCGTCGCGAGACTTTTGGTCTCAGCGCGAGGGGGGGTCTGGGACAGCAGCGTCGTGTCTTGCCCCCGGCGATTCGTGATTTTTCAGTTTTCTACGCCGCGGCGTATTCTCTGGTCGTGCTGCCTGGGCGGGCGTGGAGCAGTTTCGCAGGAGCGCAAGGGGGCGGTTGGGGTGGGGGGGGGGGCGCCCTGCGAGCCCCGCTCCGTGGAGGCCCCCGCCTTCGAGGAGGCCCCCCCCCCTCCCGCCCGGCCCTCGAAGAGCCCCCCCGCCCGCCCACCGCCTTCGAGGAGGCCCCCCCGCCCCCCGCCCTCGGGGAGGCGAGGGCCGCGGGCGGCGGGAGAGCCCCCAGAGCGTGAAGCACTCCGGGCGGCGCAGGCGCAGGCGCGGGCATGCAGCTGGCGGTGCGCCCACGCGGTCGACCCTCGCAGGGGGGGGGGCCCTCGGGACGGTCGAAGAAGAGGGAGAGAATGATGATGATAATGATGTTGATGATGATGATGATGATGATGATGATGATGATGATGATGATGATGATGATGATGAGTGGCTGTGTGTCATTGTATGATTATGTGATTATGATGATGATGATGATGATGATGAGCTTGGATGAGGGTGATGATGAGGATGATGAGGATATGATGATGATGAGGATCGGATGAGGATGATGATGAGGATGAGGATGATGATGATGATGATGAATGATGATTGATGATGATGATGATGAATGATGATGATGATGGAGATGATTTGATGGGGATGGTGGTGTGATGGTGATGGTGATGGTGATGGTGATGGTGATGGGATGGTGAGTGATGATGATGATGAATCATTAGATGATATGATGATGATTGCTGAGGAGGAGATGGAGAGAGAGGAGTAGGGAGGAGGTGAGATGGGGAGGAGGGGCCCTCGGGACGGTCGAAGAAGAGAGAGAAGGACGAGCAGGAACGGTCGGAGCTCCGGGCGAGTGTCTCGGGTCGACGCGGGGCTCCCTTGAGGCGGCGCCCCCGGCGCGGCCCCCGGCTCGCCCCCCCGCGCACCTCCTCCTCCTCCTCCTCCTCCTCCTCCTCCTCGCCCTCCTCCTCCTCCTCCTCCTCCTCCTCCTCCTCACTCCTCCTCCTCCTCCTCCTCCTCCTCCTCCTCCTCCTCCTCTCCCTCCTCCTCCTCCTCCCCCCCTCCTCCTCCTCCTCCTCCTCCTCCTCCTCCTACCTCCTCCTCCCCTCCTTCCTCCTCCTCCTCCTCCTCCTCCTCCTCTTCCTCCTCCTCCTCCTCCTCCCCCTCTCCTCCTCCCTCCTCCTCCTCCTCCTCCTCTCCTCCTCCTCCTCCTCCTGCCTCCTCCTCGCCTCCTCCTCCTCCTCTCCTCCTCCTCCTCCTCCTCCTCCTCCTCCTCCTCCCCCTCCTTCCCCTCCCCCTCCTCCTCCTCCTCCTCCTCCTCCTCCTCCTCCTCCTCCTCCTCCTCCTCCTCCTCCTCCTCCTCCTCCCCGTCCTTCGAGTCTCCCATCCTGCAGCTGTTGGCTCAGCTTCGCGGTCCGCGTGTAGCCCTCGAACCGCGCCTCCAGGTTCCGCACGCTCTCGGCGATGCCCTCGGTCGTCTCCACCCTGGCGCAGTGGGCCAGGCGCTGGAGCATGTCCTTCGGCAGCGCGCCGAGGGGGGGCGGCGGCGACGGCGAACGGCGACGGCGAACGGCGACGGCGACGGCGACGGCGACGAACGACGGCGACGAACGACGAACGACGAACGACGAACGACGAACGACGAACGACGAACGACGAACGACGGACGACGACGACGACGACGACGACGACGACGACGACGACGACGACGACGACGACGACGACGACGACGACGACGACGACGACGACGACGACGAGGGGACAGGCCTTCTCAGAAGGCGACGGAGCTTCTCAAAAGCCCTCTGGCCTTCGGAGCAGCCGCCTGCGGCTTCGGAGAAGGCTCAGGCATTTCTTCGGAAGACTGGAGGCCCTCGGAGCCCCCCGAGCGGGCCCGCTTCCTCTGTCCCCCCCCTCCCCCCCCCGGGCGGGCCGGGGAGTCTCCTGCATCTCCATCTTCGTGGTGTACCCGGCAAACTTGGCCTCGAACAGGTTGAGCTCCGCCACGCCCACCTCTAGAGGGATCCCACTTGGGGTCCGAGTGCAGTACGGGCGCGACCATAAGAAACCTTCCACAAGAAACTAAACCCTGAGACCCCAAGACGTCCATGGATTTTTGGTATGGAAACATCACGCTTTCCATAGCAAAACCATCGAATCCAAAGAATTCCAGGGCACCCTGGAGGCAAGCAGGGTTTTTCTTGACACGGGTTTCCACTGTAGATGGGGTCGGAAGCTCGCGTCGCATCGCCGATGCATCGGCGCCGTGGGGGTGCAGAACATCGTGCTACACATCGAGCCTCATCGCCGCTACCTCGGCGATGCGGCGCGGTCCACCGACCCCATCGACAGACATGCGATGCCTTGATCTTTTAATTGTGGGGTCCCCGGAAATCCCGACCCTTTCTCCATTTGGAGGCCCGAAATGGGCACGGAAAGAATGGGTACAATGCCTAACAACAAATGTTGTCCCAAACCAACAGCGGCCGCCGTTGGGCAGGCGGCCTCCTGTCTCAAATGGACACAGACCGCGTCCGCGCGGACAGCGAGCCCTGTTCAAAATGAACAGGAACTGCTGTTGGGCATTGTACCCATTCTTGAAGGGGCCCCAGGACACACAAATAAATACACACAAATAAACAGATTCCACATATTTTCCCATATTTTCTGGGTTTCTGTCTTCCCCCCCACTTCCCATATTTTCCTATATTTTCTGGGGAATCGACGATTAATTGTGTCTGTGTGTTTTTTCCCCTCCTGAATTCTTTCCGTACCCATTTCGTTCGTGCAGACTCCAGGGCCGGCTCTTCCATCCGGGCCGCTTCAGCACGGCCCCGGGGCCCGGCGAGGGCCCGCGGAGGCCAGACACTGCCACAGACTTCCCGTCGTGGCTTCTTAAGCTCTTTTTGCGCCACGGGCCTGCCTGGGACTCCATCTGCTCTAATGAAATAAAAACCCAGACGTGCGACGTCCTGAATTTTTCAGTACGGGGTCCCTGGAAGTCTCGACCCTTTCCCCAGGACCCGTTTTTCGCCCTGAGCCGGTAAGGCCTGAGCGAGGGGGCCAGGGGAGGAAGAAGTGCCGTTACCGCTGCCCTTTGCCCCTCTTTGGCCTCTCCTGGGCTTCTGGAGGGTCCCTCGCCGCCGCCGCCGACGGACTCGCCTCGAACCTCTGGTCCGAACGCGCTCGGGGAGAGGTCTGGGCAATCCTCTTGGGTCCTGAGCCGGTTTCTCGTCCTGAGCCGGTTCTTCGTCCTGAGCCAGTTTCCCCGGGACCCTTTCACGGTCCCGAGGCCTGGCAGGGGCCCCCCCTGGAGGCCGAGAAGGGCCCCAAAGCTCCCGTCCCGATTTTTTTTTTTTTTTTTTTTTTTTTTTTTTTTTTTTTTTTTTTTTTTTTTTTCTACGCGGCCGGCGCGACTCTGTATGGAACAGAAACTTCGGAGCTCCGCGCGGCACTCGGATGCGCTGACCCTACCTCCTCTGCGCGCGGAGCTAGCCAAGGGCGGCGCCAGGGAGGGCGCCCCCAGCGCGAGGAGGAGGAGGAGGAGGAGGAGGAGGAGGAGGCGAGTAGGAGGAGGAGGAGGAGGAGGAGGAGGGAGGAGGAAGGAGGAGGAGGAGGAGGAGGAGGAGGAAGATGAGGAGGAGGAGGAGGAGCTCCGACAGTATGTCTATGCCATTATCTGTTCCACAATGTCTGGGACTCCATCTGCTCGGGCCCACTTTGGGAGGCCTGCTTCGACCCCATGTTTGGGGTGCCTGGAGCCTTGTCCTGCAGCTCCTCCTGTGCCTCGCGGATCAGCCGGTCCTGGACCGCCTTGTCCTTCATGGACGCCTCCAGCTTCTTCTCCAGGGCTCCAGTGGCCACCCGGTTGCGCTCCGTCTGCACCTCCAGGGTGCTGATGTTCTCCTAGACGATGAGAGGATGGCATAACATCAATTTTCAAAGGTCCGCGCGGATTTCCTGGATCGGCGCCTTGCCATCGCTCGGACGTCCATTCCCTGTGCATTTTTTTGGTTCCGTGCGTGGTTTTTGTTCGCGAAATGATCAAGGATGCTCCTCGATGGTCCTCGCCGAAGGAAAAATGCACACGCCCAAGCGATGCCAGGGCGCTGGAGCAACCCGGCGGCGACTCCAGCGCCGCCGCCCCTGGCGCGCTCCGCGCGCCAGGGAGGGGCATCCAGCGCCGACCCGGGAAATCCGCGAGGAGCTCCGAACGTCTCTGCTGTGCCAGTGCTTGCTCTCCGGATGCTCTCCTTCTGGGACACCGCGAGGTGCCTCACGGCGCCGATCCGGTCGTTGAGCTCCTTCTCCACCTGGTCCACGCTGGAGCCCGCCGCCTTGGAGTCGACGAGGGACCTGAGCTCGGCCATGCCCCCGCGGAGCTCGGAGTGCTGCAGCTCCATGTCCCGGAACTTGCGGATGATGTGCTTGACGACAGGGGAACGAAAGTTGGCATACGCATAAAGACGCGGAGGCCCGCGCGGATTCCTCGGATCGGCGCTGGACCCCCCCCCCGTGGCACACGGAGCGCGCCAGGGGCGGCGCCGGAGGCGCCGATATTGGGGGGGCCCCAGCGCCGAGCCGAGGAATCCGCGCGGACCTCAGATTTTTCTTATGTTTGTGTCAGGCTTCGCTCCCCCAGACGAGGTGCTCCAGGTTCACGAAGGAGATGAGGCCCTCGCCCAGGTCGTCGTCGTCGTCGTCGGCCTCGCCGCCGCCGTCCTCGGCGGCCTCTTCGGGTGACTCAAGAGGGGGTCCAGCTGAAAGGGGGTGGCGCAATAGATTTGGGGCAATTGTATTGCAGATGCATTGCGCCGGAGAACTGCATCGCAGGGTACTGCAAGCAGTGCGCGGCACGCGAAAGTGCAGCAACACACTCGCGCCCCGACTCGTGCTGCACGCCCCGAGAGTCATGCAGCCCCACAAGTCTATTAGGAGGAGGAGGAGGAGGCGGAGCAGGAGGAGGAGGGGGAGGCGGAGGAGGATGAGGAGGAGGAGGAAGCGGAGGAGGATGAGGAGGAGGAGGAAGCGGAGGAGGAGGAGGAGGAGGCGGAGGAGGTGGAGGTGGAGGAGGAGGAGGAGGAGGAGGAGGAGGAGGCGGAGCAGGAGGAGCCCCCTCGTCGCTGCACGCCCCTTTGGGCTCAACCCGAGGCCTCGCCGGCGCCCGAGCCCTCGAGGGGCGGCGGCGCCGCGTCGGCGGCTGCGGCCATGGCCTCCTCGGCGGCCGCCTCCGCCATGGGAGGGCGCGCTGTTCGCGCCCTCCCCGGGCCTGCCGGGCCAGCACTGGGCCCGGAGCGGCAGCAGGGGGCTCGGGCGCCCCGCGGGGCGGAGCCCGTGGTGGGCCGGGGGGGCGCTTTTCCCGAGCCTGGGCCCCTGGCCTTCTGCTCCTCCTCCTCCTGCTCCTCCTCCTCCTCCTGCTCCTCCTCCTCCTCCTCCTCCGCCTCCTCCGCCTTCTCTCTCTCCTCCTCCTTCCTGCTCCTTCTCCTCTCTCCTCCTCCGCCTCCTCCTCCTCCTCCTCCGCCTCCTCCTCCTCCTCCTCCGCCTCCTCCTCCTCCGCCTCCTCCTCCCCCTCCTCCTCCTCCTCCTCCAGGCGGAGCGGGCCTCTGGCTCGAGCTCCCGTGCCGCCCTGCGCTCCTCGAGCCCGGCCCAGAGCGGGCTCGTTCGGCGGGCTCCGAATTTGCGCTCGACCTCGAGGACACGCCGACGGCGTACGGCTAAGTCGGGCCTGTCCCGCTACAGGGGGATTTTCGACGAAAAATAAACAGTACCCCGAGAATAGTCAAAACATATTCCAAACATAGTCTGGGGACTATTTTTGAGTATTATTTGACCTTTTTGGGGTATTTTGGGGGTATTTTTTATTTTTCGTCGAAAATCCCCCTGTAGGGGGACACGCCCGACATAAGCGTACGACTCGCTCGCCGAGTTCGCTCTCGAATCCCAGCCAGCTCGCGCAGACAAGTCGGCATCGATCTATCCAGAAGAACCAGCACAGACACGCGCACAGATGATTCTGCGAGTCCACGAGGAGTGCTCGGATCGGCGCTGGACCCACCTCCCCGGTGCCGCAGGAAGCGGCGGCGCCGCGGAGGCGCCGCCCGCGAGGCTTCCAGTGCCGATCCGAGACAGCCGCGCGGACCTGCGAGAGTTCTGCTTCGGCAGATTGTCGGCGGCGCGCTCGGACCGACGGCCCCCGCGACGAGCCCCGCGACGGATCCCCGCGGCGGCCCCCAACGACGGCCCCGCCCCGGCGCCGCCGAAGACGGCGCACGCCACGACGGCGACGACGACCGCGACCAGGCCTCCCCACGCCCTCCCTTCCCCTTGACGCCCTCCCTGCCACGCGACGCGAGCGACTGCGGCCACTGCGATCCACCGACCCCCTTCAATATGGCAGCCGTGACCCATCTCTCGCTGCCGCCGCCATGGCAACCCCACCCGCCTCCGCGAGTTGTCTGCAATCGTCTTGAGGCTGCGGCCGACAGGCTGTTATCACGTAGACACTGAAACAATCGCCCAGTGCTCTCAAACGCGTGGCTCCGAGCAGGCTACGCCCATGTTGCCATTGCCCGCCCCTCTCGCACGCGTTGGCGGCGCTGTAGCGGACTTCATCCCCCACATCTCGCTCAGGACGCCTGTTTCCAGTGCCTGCCCTGCTCGCACAGCCTGGTCACAAGTCCACAGCCACTGGTGAGGTCCAGGTCGAGATTTCTCGAACGCACCTTCCCGAGGACGACCTGGATGTGGTGAACTCGCTCAGCCTTCTCGCACGCTCCCGTTCCAGACTTGCAGCTGATGATGTTGGCTCCAACCTCGCATGCCTACCTCGCTGATCAGCAACAGAGCCCGTTGCCAGTTTCGACCATTCTCGCTCGCGCTCGTGCTAGCGTTGTCGTTGATGACTTGGGGCTACATCTTCGATTTCGCCAATTTCCCTACAGTACGCTGCGGCTAGTTGCCTTTCCCGCGCTCGTTGACCCCATGATTAAAATTGAGTTTGTTCTGCATTTACCCGCGTATCGCAATAATTATGGCGTCAATGAAGCTACCGACATTGGACTCAACATTTGCGTCCCGCGTCTCCTTGAGCAACCAAATCGCCCGTTGCCATTGCCCGCATCTATCGCAAGCCAGAACCCCAGCGCTGCAGCTGGTGAAGTTGGGAACCAGCTTCGCTTCCCACATCTCGCTCAGCAGCGACAGAGCCCGCTGCCATTGCCTGCCTTTCTCACACGCGCTGATCCCAGCGTTGTAGGAGATGACGGCGGGCTCCAGCTTCGCCTCCCGCATCTCGCTCAGTAGCGCCAGAGCCCGCTGCCACTGCTCGCCCTTCTCGCACGCGCTGATCCCAGCGCTGTAGCTGACTAGGGCTAACCCGTGGACTTCGTCCACGTCATCTTGGGCCAGTCTTGGCTCGAAACGGCCGTCTTGGGCCTGTCTTCGCTCGAAATGGCGAGAAGGTAGAAATCTTTCAGAAACCATCGAAGAATCAATGACTTCGTTTGCCGCGGCTCGTTTGGAGCGTCTTCGAGCGGTCTTGGGCCGTCTCGGAGGCCCTCTTGGACCGCTTCCTTCTCTTCGTCCGCCTTCCGCTCTACCTCCGCCTAGACAGCCTTCGGAGCGTCACAGACAGCTATGGTGAGTCTGCGGTGTACGTCTCGCCGCTTGTCAATTTTGAAAGCACCTGGGGCTCTGAAAAAAATCACCCGGAGGGCTCTGGTGACTTTTTTCCGGTTGCCTCTTCGAATCCTGATGGCGGGCGCTGCCGTCTCCTTGGGAACGGTTAGTGGGCCTCGTGGGGTTTCTTTTCGAGCTCCTGGGGGCCTGTTGGGGCCTCGTTGGCTGTCTTGCGGCCTCCCAGGGGCCTCTTGGGGCCCTCTTGGGCCGTCTTGCGGCCTCCTGGGGGCCTTTTCTCTTGAAGTTTTTTGTGGCGCCTCTGGGGCCGTTCCTGGGCTGTCCCCCCGAGCCTCTTCCGGGGACAGCCCAGGAAATCTATTGTGCTTGCGTGCTGTGCGTGCGTGCTCCTGTGTGAGAGGTCGGAAGGGTGTCCCGACGTCACCGCTCGCTCTTGGGAGCTGTGCCTGGGAGAGCTCTCTACGCTGCGTCTCGCTCTTGGGAGCCTTGGTGAGAAGAACTTTGAGAGAGCGCGCCCACAGGGCCCGAGCAAAGGGGAGGGGGGGCTAGGCTTAAGCTACCCCCCCCTCCCTTGAGCCGCCCTTGTTGGAAGCACCCCCCCCCTCCCCTCCTTTTTTTGCAAGGGGGGGGGGGCTTACAGCTACCCCCCCCTCCCCCCTTGGGCCCTCCCCGGAAGCTACCCCCCCCTCCCCCCCTTTCAAAAGGGGGGGGGGGTGCTTAAGCCACCCCCCCCTCCCTTGGCGCCGCCCTGCTGGAAGCTACCTCCCCCCCTCCCCCCCTTTCGTGCAAAGGGGGAGGGGGGCTTGGAAGCTACCCACCCCCCACCCCCCTTTGGCCGCCCCGGAAGCTACCCCCCCCTACCCCCGGGGGGGTGCTTAAGCTACCGCCCCCCTCCCTTGGAGCCGCCCTGCTGGAAGCTCCCACCCCCCTCCCCCCCTTTGTGCCAAAGGGGGGGGGGGCTTGGAAGCTTGCCCCCCCCCCTTGCCCCCTTTGGCCGCCCAGCCCCCGGAGCCTCCGCCCTCCCTTTCGCCGACGATCCAAAATGAACAATCCACGATCGAGGATGGACGATCGACGATCAACGATCGACAATCGAAAATCCCAATCGAATCGCTTGCAATCGATTGCACTCCATTCCACTGCAATCCCCCTCCCCACCTCCCTCCGCTCCCTCCCCTCCCTCCACACCCTTCGTTCCATCTCCTCCCTCCCCTCCCTCTCCTCCCCTCCCTCCCTTCCGTCCTGTCCCTCCCCTGCAATCCAATCGATTGAATCGATTGCAATTCAACCGATTGCAATCCAATCGATTGCAATCCAATGGATTGCAATCGATTGCAACGCAAGTGTATCATTCAACTCGTCCCGTGCCAACGCCCGGGAACGAAAAATTACCCTGGCGACGTACCCAACCCCTGCGCAACCGCGGGGCGCAAATAGTTTAAGACACTTTATAAGGGAGGCGATGACGGAGCGAGGGTTACATTTGTATGCAGACGGAATTCGGGAGACTCGCAGGACACTGGCTTCAGGACAAGGACTAGATAAAGCTGATTAGTTGCACTCCCCGAGCAACCCTCGCCACTTCGAAAGCGGGGATCTCAGATCGCAACCCCCCAGGGATGGCGAGGTCTAATTTGAGTCCGCGCGTGGCGTCACTGTGCTGGGCCCCCCAGCAGGCCTCGAAAGTGGCGACCGTTTCACAGATCGCAGCCCCCCAGGGATGGCGAGGTCTAATTTGGGTCCGCGCGTGGCGTCACTGTGCTGGGCCCCCCAACAGGCCTGGAAAGTGGCGACAGTTTCGCAGATCGCAGCCCGCCAGGGATGGCGAGGTCTAATTTGGGTCCGCCCGTGGCGTCACTGTGCGGGCCCCCCAGCAGGCCTCGAAAGTGGCGACGGTTTCACAGATCGCAGCCCCCAGGGATGGCGAGGTCTAATTTGGGTCCGCCCGTGGCGTCACTGTGCTGGACCCCCCAGCAGCCTCGAAAGTGGCGACAGTTTCACAGATCGCAGCCCCCCAGGGATGGCGAGGTCTAATTTGGGTCCGCCCGTGGCGTCACTGTGCTGGGCCCCCCAGCAGGCCTCGAAAGTGGCGACAGTTTCACAGATCGCAGCCCCCCAGGATGGCGAGGTCAAATTTGGGTCCGCCCGCGGCGTCACTGTGCTGGGCCCCCCAGCAGGCCTCGAAAGTGGCGACAGTTTCACAGATCGCAGCCCCCCAGGGATGGCGAGGTCTAATTTGGGTCCGCGCGTGGCGTCACTGTGCTGGGCCCCCCAGCAGGCCTCGAAAGTGGCGACAGTTTCACAGATCGCAGCCCCCCAGGGATGGCGAGGTCTAATTTGGGTCCGCGCGTGGCGTCACTGTGCTGGCCCCCCCAGCAGGCCTCGAAAGTGGCGACAGTTTCGCAGATCGCAGCCCCCCAAGGATGGCGAGGTCTAGGAGGAGGAGGAGGAACGGAACGGAACGGAAGGACCCGCGGGGGAGTACGATGATGATGATGATGATGATGGTGATGATGATGACTTTGAGGAGGATGAGGAGGACGAGGAAGAGGAGGATAATAATAATAATGCGGCATAGAGGCGCGCCGTGTCTCTGGTTTCCCGCAGGTCCGAGGCGGGGCAGGCCTGAGCAGGCCTTTGCCAAAAAGTAAAACGTAAGCACTCTAAGAATGCAGAGGAACAGGGACAGCGGAAAAAATATCGTTCTTGCACGGCTGCCAGCCGAAGCTGGGTTTAAACCAGGAGCAAGCGAGAGGGCCTAGACAAGCCCCAACAGGCTCAGCACAAACCCTGGGGAACCGTCGCACCGACGAGTCTGGGTACGACGCGCGACACGGATATAACTACCAACTGACTGTATCAGGCAGGCGGCACGGCAACAACGCGGCGGCGGTGACAGCCCCTCAAGCCTGGAACGAGACCAGGCTCACATACACGTAGAACACGGGAGGCGAAGAGCGGGGATAACGCCATCGGCACATCGACCAGCTGGGTGGTGAGGGCGTCGGCATACTCAAAGGAGGCAGCACTCGTAGCGGGAGATCCCGATCCAAGTTGTGCGCGGCACCCCCGCCAGGAAAAAGTGGTGTATGAACTCCAATATGCGCCATGGGGCGCACACGCCACTCAGTAGAGAGCCATGCCATAAACACAATTCATATCGATGAGTAAGCCCAGCGCCTTCAAATCGGCCGAGGAGAATCGCAATCACAACAAAACAGTGCAGGTCGTCACCATACTTCATCAGAAAAGGAACGACTGGGTCAAGCACTCGCGGGTGCTTGTCCAGTAAATGAGGCTGTGGGGACCACTGACGGCACACATTGATAGGCTTCTGAAAACACCATGCGAAATTCATCAGGCGCCGAGGTCACACCCATCAGCGCCCCAGCGGTAAGTAATAACTGTATGTCGCCACCAACAGCCTCAAAATGGAGTACATGGGTGCACCGACGATCCTGCAGCAACTCAGCGCCAGCATATGGTAGATATGAACCAAGCACTTCATCCAATGGTTGGTGCGAGCAGCATCCGTATGCACTGGTCATGCCGTCAAAAACCGCAATATGATACTTTCATTCTCTTCAAAAAAAACAAGCAGTAACATGCACGGGCAGGGCCGCATTGTCACGTCGTCGATGTGCTCCGTCTGGTCTACGTTCTGGAGGCTGAGATGCATCTTCTTCTTGTTCTGGTCGTAGCACTTGGTTATGCGGAACAGGCGCACTTGATCCCAGACCTCCTCCAACGAAGCTTTGCAAAACCATTCCTTGTACCACAGGAGCAGCTCCTGATACGCACCCTTGATCAGCACTTGATGTGAGCAACAAGGGGGCACCTTTGTATATACATCTGCAAACAGCACGAAACAGCGGTAACCAAATCTCACTAGATGGACTCCAGCAGGGGACATCACGTCGACGCGATGCCTTCTTTAGCGCAACAATCGCCCGCACAAGACCACGGGCTCCTTTTTCCTGACAGATGTCTCGAACAGTGGGGCCCATGGGCAACATAGCATCACGTCGAGCCTCCAATTCAGCAGGAATGCTTGCAATGGCCCCAGGGCCACCACGCGCACCAGGAAGGGACAGCATATCCTTGATCTCCTGTACGCATGGGACATTTTTTTGTCACAGCGTTGTACGTGCAAAGCTCGGGGCCGAAACCAGTGCCCGCCAGCCGTCTAGATAAATATTGTGCAGTTGCCAATTGTCGCTTTCTCCACTCCACTGCCAACTCCTCAATCCAAGAAGAATGCAATTGGCGTCGCCATTTTTGTACACGTCCTTTGCGTCGAGCAGAGCGGTCCCGAATTTCACTGTCACGGTGCAGGCGCGGGAGGCTCTGCTGACAAAGGCGACCGCTACCGTGTAAACTAATGAGCTGTCGTACGTCTCTCCGTAGTTGCTTCATATGTTCGACAGATAATGTTTGTGACATGGCAAAATCTTTCACATCAGTGGGGAATGCCACCTTGCATAATTCACGGTATCCATTCTCACTCATCGTGGCCTCTACATCTCCAAAGATGATGGCCTCAACGCGTCGCAGCTGGCGTGCAGACTCGGCAAGAACATCTTCACGAAATCCTAGTGTCTGAACGGCGAGGGCCTCTAAATCTTTGTTCCAACAAATATCCCGTCGAGGCAATGCCAATGGTAGCAACAGCTCCACATGCAATAAAAAAAGGGGCGTGGTCGATCAGGTAGCCACTGCCAGGATATAGTTGCAGCAGCAGAGCCAAACTCAACATGGTCAGGTACTTCGTCATGCAGCAGCGTAGCCCAGAGGGACCAGCAAACTGGTAACTCCACGACACGGTGCTCTTGAGCCCATGATATGCCGGCGTCATCAAAACAACCGTGTCAGGACGTATGTGGTGTCTCTGAAGTACATCACGAAACCATAACCACAGTCGTGGGGGGCTCCAGGAAACAAGGTGAGGGCGCTTCCATTCACAAGCAGCACCACGAGCACACGACCGAAACTTTCGAAGTAGGCAAGAGTCAAGTTCAAACGCGCGTCCATCATAATTCATCCTGTGATGTGTAAATGGTCCGATGGCAGGGTACTCGAACGCGTTATCAGCATTAAAGAAATCGTTGAGATCCGTATACAATAGTAGGGTGAACCGATGTGGTGACAAAGCAAGTTCAACATGCAGCCAAGCCGGTGGCATATCCACAGTCTTCTTCCGAACACCATACGCCCTCCAACAGTAGAGGGGGGAAAATAGAGGGCAACATTCGCGACATCAACGCCAGAAGTACTAAATCGACACGTTCCCCCCGTCCGAAAATAGCCGCCGGTGGAGCAGATGTTTGACATACTATTCCGAGACGAACGTGACGTTTGTGTATACCAAAAGATACTCCAGCGCTGCGATAAGTGAAAGGTCCTTTGATCCCCACTGAATGAATGAAATGGTGCGTGTCCTGGGTACAAGACCAGGACGCAGAAGTGGAACTCTCCCGCATACGTGTCCCCGTCAAAGCGATGATTGATGCGCTTCTCATCGACGTCGAAATAGCTGCCAATCGTCGTGTTTTTATCAGCAAGCACGGATTGTAACCGATGAAAGTGCTGTGCATAGCCGCGTAGGCGAGACACCACGAGACCATGGCGGTGCCCAGCCCTCTCGCTCGCATCAGAACTGCAGTGGGATGTACATTATCTGAGAGTGTGTGGGGTGGGCCCTTTGGTGAGTCTCCAGATTCTGAAATGGGCTAGGAAGAGGAGGAGGAGGCAAAAGGAAAAAGAGGAGGAGGGAGAGGGGCGGGAATAAATGGAGGCGAAATGGAGGCCGATGGCTCCGGGAGCTGGGCGGCCAAAGGGGGGAAGGGGGGGGGGCTTCAAACCCCCCCCTTGTGCACCAAGGGAGGGAGGGGGGGGGCTTCCAAAGCCCCCCCCCCTCCCTTTCAAAGGGGGGGGGTGGCTCACCCCAGCTCCATTAAAAGGAAGGAGGGAGGGGGGGGTAGCTTAGAAGCCCCCACACCCTTTTCCGGCCAGAAAAAAGGGGGGGGGGTAGCTTCCGAAGCCCCCCCCCCCTTCAAAGGGGGTGGTGGCTCACCCCGGCTCAATTAAAGGGAGGGAAGGGGGGGTAGCTTGGAAGCCCCCCCCTCCTTTTCCGGACCACGAAAAGGGGGGGAGGGGGGGGGCTTCCGAAGCCCCCCCCCCTTTAGCAAGGAAGGGGGGAGGGGGGTAGCTTCAAGCTGGGGCTCCCCTTCTAATCTGTGCTGTCGGGCCCCACGAGCGCGGTCTATCAGAACTTTGTACTTCACCGATCGCTCTTTTAGTGGGCGTCTCTGGGCCTGCTTGGTGGTCCTTGTGGGGGTCTTTTTCGGGCCATTATGACGTTTTTTGGGGCTGCTCTGGGGGCGTTTTGGGACGTTTTGGGGTGTTTTTGGTCCGTCACGGGGCGTCTGGGAGGCCTTGGACCGTCTTGGAACTCTGTTGAGGCTGCCTGAGGCCGTCTTTGGAGCCTCTTGGGGCTACCTCGGAGCTCTCTTGGGGCCGTCATGGGGTTCTGTGGGGCCGTTTCAAGGCTCTCTGGCGTCGTCTTGGGGCTCTTGTGGGCCGTCTTGGAGCCGTCTCAGGGGCCGCTGGCGTCTTCTTGGGGCGATTTGGGAGGCCTCTTGAAGTGTCCTGGGCCGCTGAGGAGCACACAAGGCGGGCATGCTAAAAATATATGTTTTCCCTTCGGAATTTGAAGATTTGTGCCTCTTGGGCGTGCGCTCGGGGCCCTCTTGGGGCGTCTTTGCGGCCTCTTGGATCGTCGTGGAGTCCCCCCCGGAAGGCTTCGGGCCCTCGTGGGCCGTCTTGGGACCCACTGAGGCCGTCTTGGGGCGCTCTTGGACGGTCTAGGAACCCCTCTGGAGCGCCTCTGGGACCGGCCTGAGCGATTCGGCCCCGTGGTGGCGCTGTAAAGGGGCGATTTTGTGCACACGAGGCCCTGAAACATTCTCGCACGCGCTTCCACTGGCCATGTAGGAAAGACTAGGGCTGACCCGCGGCCTCCGGCCGCTGAATTTGCCCGCCCTGGCGTGGACGTGGAAGTGGAGCGTCTCTGGGGCCTCGCGGGTAAAGGGAGGTTGGAGGGGACGGCGTGGATGGAGGAGGTGGCCGGTGGAGGGGAAGGTGGGCGAGGGATGCAGGCAAGCAGGCCTGGAGGCAGGAACGCGGTGGTGGAGGCGGTGTCAGTGGAAGCACACCCACGTAGGCATGACATGGTGTGGACAGAAGCTGTTTCTGACGCCGCAGTATGTGTTCATCATAGCTTCTGCGGGGAAGGTAGCCGTGAGAAATTTATCTGCTCTTCGCCGGGGCCGAATTATAAGTTCATCTGGCAGCGTGGTGACAATGGGGCCAGTGGGCGCGGCCTAGGAGGCCCGCAAGAGGGCGGCGAGACGGAACTCCCTAAGAATGACCCCAGTGTGAGGACACGAATCGACTTTTCGAGCGCACCTCCCCAAGACGTTCCCAAATAGCGCAAAGATTGCTCCCAGAGGGTCCAAGAAGCCTCCAAAACAATGCTGGAAGTTCGACGTTCCCCAAGAGAGAAGCATCCAAGGCCTCATTTGGGCCTCTTGGGGCTCTCCTGGAGGCCCGCCTGGGCCGTCTTGGGAGCCTCCTGGCCTGGCCTGCCTGGGGGCCTCCGGGGCTGTCGTGGGGCTCCCAAGGGTGCTCTGAGGCCGTCTTGGCGCCCCCTGGAGCCTCTCGGGGCCGTCCCGTTGGCCATTCTTGGCTGCTCTTGGGGTTGTCTTGGGTGTGTTTTGGGTCGTCTCGGGCGCCTCTGGAGCCGTCCCGGGGCCGTGTGGGGCCCTTGGGGGTCCTCTAGGCGCGTCTTGGGGCGAGGTGGAGGGCCTCTTTTGCCGTCTTGGGCGCTGCGAGGACGGAAAAACGAAACATAGCGAACATGCACGTTTCCCGGAGGGAATGGGACGATTTGGGCCTCTTGGGGCTCTCCTGGAGGCACGCCTGGGCCGTCTTGGGAGCCTCCTGGCCTGCCTTGGGGGCCTCTGTCGTGGGGCTCCCAAGGGTGCTCTGAGACCGTCTTGGCGCCCCCTGGAGCCTCTCGGAGCCGTCCCGTTGGCCATTCTTGGCTGCTCTTGGGGCAGTCTTGGGTGCGTCCTGGGCCGTCGGGGCCGCGTGGAGCCCTTTGGGGGCCTCTGGGCGCGTCTTGGGGCGAGGTGGAGGGCCTGTATAGCCGTTTGGGGGCCCTCCTGGGGTGCTCTGGGGGCGTCTTGGGGCGATCGGGAAGGCCCGTATAGCCGTCTTGGACGCGGTGAAGACGAAAAGAGCGAGCATATCAAACATGCACGTTTTCCGAAGCGAATGGGGCATTTTTTGCCTCTTGGGTCCCTCCTGGGGGTCCTGGCTTGGGGTCCTCTGGGGCTGGCTTGGGCGCCTCTTGGGCCATCTTGGGGCTCCCTGGGCCGTCTGGGGACGCGCCTGGAGGCCTGTTGGGCCGTCCTGTGTTGCCGGCCTTCGAATCGGTCGACGTGCTGCGGCTATCGACTGGGAGCCGTTCGTTGGGGTTCGCCATTCTTGTGTTGCTTTTTCTGGTGACGCTTTGTGCCCTGCATGGTCCGTGGAACTGTAAATGCAGCGTCCCCGCATTTTTCCGGATTTTTCAGGGGACGCTGTTTCGGGGTCTGTCGGCCTTCGAATTCACCGAGTTGCGTTCCAAGGTGTTTTCAATTCACATATTGTCTTGTCAGTGGGCCATCGGCGCCTCGGTCGTCAATGTTTGATCCTACTACGTCGCTTCTCAAGAGACAAGCGTTTGGCCGCTCTTCCAAGTCTGAGGGCAGGCACGAGAGCCCCAACTTGGGGCTCTCGTGGTGCCGCCTTTCCAGGACAGGTCCGAGGGGCCGAAGACGGATGCGAGATGGCCCAAAGGCATCCGGGAGGGCCGGCAGAGCGCCTCGAGAGGCCAGAAGGGCCCCAAGCGAGCACCAGGAGGGGCGCAGGGGCGTTCCATATGGCCCCCAGATGGCTTCGCGATGGTAAGGAGCGCTCGCAGAGCGAAAGATCTGCATCTTCGGGGTCTCCTGGGGGAGCTCTTTGGCCACTTGGAGCCGTCTTGGAGCCGTCTTGGGGCCTCTTGGAGCATCGTGGGAGCCATCTTGAGGCATCTTGAGCTCTCCCAGGCGCTCCTGGAGTCATCTGAAGCAGTGCCCCCCCAGGAGGCCCAAATGTGGCCAAAACTTTAGTAAACTCAGTGATTTCGGCATTCTCGCCGAGGCTTCTTGGAGCGTCTTGGGGGCCTCTGGGGGGCCTCTTGGAGGCCTCTTGGGGGTCTCTTGGGAGCCTCTCGGGGGCATCCTGGGGGCCTCTGGGGGGCTTCTGGGGGCCACATGGGGCCATCTCGGGGCCCTCTCGGGGCCTCCTGGGCGCCTCTTGGGGCCATCCGGGTGCCGATCCAAGCAGTCCGCGCGGAGCTCCGGAAGTTGATAGGTCGTCGCAGGCGAGCGTCTTCTCAGTCGGCGTTCCGACATCGGGCGGACCCGGGGGGGGAGGGGGGGGGGGCTGGCTCTGGACCTCTGCTTCATGCGACCGCTTGCAGCGGTGCGTCCTACGGGGGAGGCTCCGCCTGCTTGAAGCAGGCGCCCCAAACAGCCAAGATCTACTCCATGGGGAGGGGGGGCGAGGGCCCGCGGCGATCGGCAAAACCGGGGATGATAAAACGATCACCAATGTTTTCTTCTCCGACTCTCGCCCTAGACGGAAAGGGCGACGGAAAGATGGTAGAAGTGAGGCGGGGCCGCCGCGGCGTAAGACGGAGGAAGGAAGCCCCGCCCCGCCAGGCAGGGGATGTCACTGTCAACGTTTTTGGATTCAGAATCTCCGATTGCAACTCGTGGGAGCCTCCCATACCATCTTGTCTGCTCTTGCGAATCGACGCCAATCCACGCTAGTCGACGTCAACTCGACGCTAATCGACGCTAATCGACGCTAAATCGACATCGACGCTGAATCGGCGCTAGCTCGTCGACTCCCAGACGTCAATCGACGCTAAAGACGGAATTGCGACAGTATACCCGGCTCCCATGTGTTACCGAAAGAATCTGAGCGGGCCAGATGATGTTCGGCTCCAGCACATCCTCCAGCTGCTCCCTCAGTAGCAACACTGCCTGCTGCCAGTGCTTCGCTTTTCCGCAAGCGCTGATTCCAACGCTGTAGCTGGTTACGTCCGTCCTCAGCCTCACCCTCCACAGCTCGCGCAACAGAGACACCGCCTGCTGCCACTGCGATGCTTCCTCGCAGGCGCTGATTCCAGCGCCGTAGCTGATGATGTTTGGTTCCAACTTCACCGCAGACAGTTCCCGCAGCAACAACAACGCATGCTGCCACTGAGAGCCTTTCCCACAGGCGCTCATTCCAGCGCTATAACTGACGACGTCCAGCTCCAACTTCTCCTCTCGCACCACCTCGAACAGTGACAGCGCCTGCTGCCACTGCCCACCTTTCTCGCACGCGCTGATCCCAGCGTTGCAGCTGACAATGTCCAATTCTAGCTTGGCATCCCGCAGTTCTCCGAGCAACGACAACGCCCACTCCCATTCCCCGCCTTTCTCGCAAGCGCTAACCCCACCGCTGAAACTGATGACGTCCGGGCTCAGCTTCACACTCCGCAGTTCCCCCAACAACATCAGCGCCCGCTCCCACTGCAAACCCCTGTCGCACGCGCTGATTGTGGCGTTGTAGCTGATCCTGTCCAGCTCCAGGCTCGCCTCCCACAGGTCTCTCAGCAAGCAGCACGCCTGCTGCCACTGGCCACTTCTCGCGCACGCGCTGATCCCGGAGTTGCACAGGAGGACGTCTGGCCGCACCTCGGCGGCCCGCGCCTCCCTCAGCAGCCACAGCGCCCGCTCCCACTGCCCGCCCTTCTCGCACGCGCTGACCCCAGCGGAGAAGCTGACAACGTCAGGCCTCAACATCACCGTCGACAAGTCCTTCAACAACGACAGTGCCTGCTCCCACTGCCCACCTTTCTCGCACGCGCTCATTGCGATGTTGTAACTGATCGCGTCCGGTTCCAGCGCGACGCCTGGGAATTGCCTCAGCAGGGATTGTGCTCGCTGCCACTGGCTGCCTTTCGCGCAAGCGTCGACTCCAGCGTTATAGCTGGCGGTGTCGAGCTGCAGCTTGGTTCCCCAAAGCTCTCCCAGCAACAGCAATGCCTGTTGCCACTGGCTGCCCTTCCCGCAGGCGCTTATGGCCACGCCGTACAAGCCGGTGCAGGTGCGCACGTGCGAATGCAGTGCCCGTCGCAAAAGTCTGAGCGCCGCGGTCCATTGCCTTGACTTGCCTAGCTGCCTGATGGCGTGAAGCGGAGGAGTCACAATCGTTCGGAGCTCAGACTCCCCCGCGTGCGCCAAGGTCCGCATCGTCGGCACAATATGAAACAGCAGAGCGGGAAGCTGAACGCGAGGGGGGGAAAAGATACTCCGAAAACCAAACCAGCACTCTGGGCGTAGGTGTTTTAAGTCGTTTCCTCGTCCAACTCCCGTCTTCCATTCGGGGCGGGTTTTACTCCTCTCCTTCCCCCCCTCCTCCTGGTCTGAACCTAGTCGGGGGGACCCGAGGGGGTAGAAAGTCCAACATGGTCTAATGTGGCTTCGAATACATCGCCCTGAGATCCTGGCGTCGCTATTTTTTCATAACGGGCGTTTTCGCTCCCTTTCGGGCCCCAGGACCCTCACATATCGATGCGGCTCGAGAAATGACGCAGAAAGACGAGGTCTGGGGCTCTGGTCGTGATTATTGGCAATGTCGCGATTTGTGTGCCACGTCGGATCTCAGGGAGCTCAAGGTGGCCTCCAAGATCGCGCAAGATACTCCACGATGAATTTTAGCATGCCTCCGAGCGGCTTCAAGCCTGTCCTCAGATGGCTCTATGTGGCCACGGCGCCATCCAATGATACCACCGATGTGCCCAAATCGTCTAAACACTAACTAGAGAAATCTATTCGTGCTGCAATGATGTTGGCGTGCGCGCGCGGGGACCCGCGCGTGTGACATGCACTGTATGGTTTGACAAAAATGAGTGGTGCGCGATGAGTGGTGGCTGGTTCCGACATGCGGGCGTATGTGGCCCCCATAGTATCCTTTAGTAAGGTTGCACCAAACCTACTGGGGCTTTTGAAATGCTTGCAAAGACGCACGCACGAACTCCGTCATATGTTTGTGGACGGGGCGGCAAGTTGTGTGTATCCGTGTGAGTATGTCTGTCTGGCTGTCTGTCTGTCTGTCTGTCTGTCTGTCTGTCTGTCTGTCTGTCTGTCTGTCTGTCTGTCTCTGTGTGTGTATGTGTGTATGTATGTGTGAGTAGGTATGTATGTATGTATGTATGTATGTATGTATGTATGTATGTATGTATGTATGTATGTATGTATGTATGTATGTATGTTTGTATCTCTATATGAATGTATCGATGTATCGAAACATAAGTCAGCCCACGCCGACCCCAAACCGTACGTTTCTAGCAACCTATGTTGTACAATCTACGTGATGCAGTCTGGGCAGCGCAGCAGCGGCGGCGGCCACACCGTCGGTTGACAATCATGCATCCCCCTAGTTGCAAGCCGCTGCTCTGCCCTCCGAAGTCCAGCGTAGACTGTCCAGTGACTGCTCCCTCTTGCTCCCTCCGTCTCCAAAGCGATCGCGTCAGGCCTGCGACGCACGCCTCTCGAGGCGGCTCTCGAGCCCAAATGCTTACGGTTGGGGCGCGCGCCTGCATTGCTGCTATCCCTCCTTCAACTCCCCGTTCTCATCATTCTCCTGGTATGTCTGACCCTGCTTCGCCGCCTTCACCGCCTCTTCCTCCCCCTCCTCCTCCTCCTCCTCCTCCTCATCCCCCTCCCTCTCCCTCCCTCCCTTCTCCCGCTCACTCCCCCTCCCTCCTCCTCCCCCTCCCTCCCTCCCCCTCCCTCCCCCCCTCCCTCCCAACCTTCCTCCTCCCCCTCCTCTGCCGTCCTCCGCAGTCTGGCGCCCTCCCTTGGAACGTGTTGGAGCTTCTTCGGGGCCCTCTGGCGCCGTTCTGAAAATCCCCAGGGGCGCTCGGGAGTGCGCCAGGTCCTACCGGGCAGAGTCGGGTCCACCTGATCAGTTGCACCGTTCCTGCACATGGCGCTCCGGGCACTGCAGAAGAGATGACGCTCGGGTTCCAGCTTCGTCTCCCACACCTCGCTCAGCAGCGCCCAGGCCCGCTGCCGTTGCTCGCCCATCTCGCATGCGCTGGTCCGAGCGTAGCTGGGAAAGTGTAGCTTTCTCGAACGCGCTTAGGCGAGCAGTGTGGCATGTGTTGCATCATTGCGCCGTAAGTACGACACACACACACACGCCTCCACGAACAACGATAGCACGTGTCTCCATTGCTCGCATTGCTCTCCTATACTGGCTGCTTTTTCTGTCTCCGCACGTTGTCTGCAATCGTCTTGAAGCTGCGGCCGACAGGCTGTTATCACGTAGACACTGAAGCAATCGTCCAATGCTCTCAAACGCATGGCGCCGAGCAGGCTGCGCCCATGCTGCCAGTGCCCGCCCTTCTCGCACGCGCTGGCGGCGCTGTAGCGGACTTCAAATCCCCCACATCTCGCTCAGGACGCCGGCTTCCGGCGCCTGCCCTGCTCGCGCAGCCTGGTCGCAAGTCCACAGCCACTGGTGAGGTCCAGGCCGAGGTTTCTCGAACGCACCTTCCCGAGGACGACCTGGATGTGGTGAACTCGCTCAGCCTTCTCGCACGCTCCGGTTCCAGACTTGCAGCTGATGATGTTGGCTCCAACCTCGCATGCCTACCTCGCTGATCAGCAACAGAGCCCGTTGCCAGTTTCGACCATTCTCGCTCGCGCTCGTGCTAGCGTTGTCGTTGATGACTTGGGGCTACATCTTCGACTTCGCCAATTTCCCTACAGTACGCTGCGGCTAGTTGCCCTTCCCGCACTCGTTGACCCCATGACTAAAATTGAGTTTGAACTGCATTTACCCGCGTATCGCAATAATTATGGCGTCAGTGAAGCTACCGACATTGGACCCAATATTTGCGTCCCACGTCTCCTTGAGCAACCAAATCGCCCGTTGCCACTGCCCGCATCTATCGCAAGCCAGAATCCCAGCGCTGCAGCTGGTGAAGTTGGGAACCAGCTTCGCTTCCCACATCTCGCTCAGCAGCGACAGAGCCCGCTGCCATTGCCTGCCTTTCTCACACGCGCTGATCCCAGCGCTGTAGCTGATGACGTTGGGCTCCAGCTTCGCCTCCCGCATCTCGCTCAGCAGCGCCAGAGCCCGCTGCCACTGCTCGCCCTTCTCGCACGCGCTGATCCCAGCGCTGTAGCTGACTAGGGCTGACCCGCGGCCTCTGGCCGCGGAGTTTGCCCGCCCTGGCGTGTACGTGGAAGTGGAGCGTCTCTGGGGCCTCGCGGGTGAGGGGAGGTTGGAGGGGACAGCGTGGATGGAGGTGGCCGCTGGAGGGGAAGGTGGGCGAGGGATGCAGGCAAGCAGGCCTGAAGGCAGGAACGCGGTGGTGGAGGCGGTGTCAGTGGAAGCACACCCATGTAGGCATGACATGGTGTGGACAGAAGCTGTTTCTGACGCCGCAGTCTGTGTTCATCATAGCTTCTGCGGGGAAGGTAGCCGTGAGAAGTTTATCTGCTCCTCGCCGGGGCCGAAAGATAATTTCATCTGGCAGTGTGGTGACAGTGGGAGCAGTGGGCGCGGCCTAGGAGGCCCGCACGAGGGCGGCGAGACGGAACTCCCTAAGAAGGGCCCCATTGCGAGGACACGAATCGACTTTTCGATCGCACCTCCCCAAGACGTCCCCAAATAGCGCAGAGATGGCTCCCAGAGGGTCCAAGAAGCATCCAAAACGATGCTGGAAGTTCGACGCTCCCCAAGAGAGAAGCATCCAAGGCCTATCGGGGGCCGCTTGGGGGCCTCTTTTCGTCGTCCTGGGGGTGGATCTCTCGGAGCCCTCCTTGGCAGTCTTGAGTGCATCTTGGGCCGTCTTGGGGCGATATGGGGCCGTCTTGGGCGCCTCTCGGACCGTCTTGGAACAATCTTGGGGCCATCTTGGGCCAATATTGGGCGCCGCTGGGGCTGTCTTTGGTGTTTCTTGAGCCGTCTCGGGCGCCTCTGGAGCCGTCCCGGACGGCCCAAAGACCGTCTTGGAAACTGTTCAAACGGAAAAGCTTGGAGACGGGGCGGTGGGGGCCTCTACAGCCTTCTTGGAGACGGGGCGGTGGAGCCGTCTTGGGCCATCATTATTAACTGCTCTTGGGGCTGTCTTGGGTGCGTCTTGGGCCGTCTCGGGCGCCTCTGGAGTCGTCCCGGGGCCGTGTGGGGCGGGCCCTTTGGGGGCCTCTGGGCGCGTCTTGGGGCGAGGTGGAGGGCCTCTCTAGCCGTCTTGGACGCTGCGAGGACGAACAAAACATAACATAGCGAAAATGTGCGTTTCCCGTCGGGAGTGGCACGATTTGGGCCTTGTAGGGCTCTCTTGGAGGCCCTCCCGGGCCGTCTTGGGGGCCTCCTGGCCTGCCTTGGGGGCCTCTGGGGCTGCCTTGGGGCTCCCAAGGGTGCTCTGAGGCCGTCTTGGCGCCCCATGGAGCCTCTCGGAGCCGTCCCGTTGGCCATTCTTGGCTGGAGGCTGTCTTGGGTGCGTCCTGGGCCGTCGTGGCCGTGTAGGGCCCTTTGGGGGCCTCTGGGCGCGTCTTGGGGGGAGGTGGAGGGCCTGTATAGCCGTTTGGGAGCCCTCCTGGGGTGCTCTGGGGGCGTCTTGGGGCGATCGGGAAGGCCTGTATAGCCGTCTTGGACGCGGGGAAGACGAAAAAAGCGAGCATATAACAAATGCACGTTTTCCGGCTTGGGTCCCTCCTGGGGGTCCTGGTTTGGGGTCCTCTGGGGCCGGCTTGGGTGCCTCTTGGGCCATCTTGGGGCTCCCTGGACCGTCTGGGGACGCGCTTGGAGGCCTGTTGGGCCGTCCTGGGGCGGTCTTGTGGGTCTCTTCGGCCGTCTTGGAGCGTCGGCTAGCCGAGAAGGCGAGAAGGCAAGGGCGGTCTTGTGGGTGTCTTTGGCCGTCTTGGAGCGTCGGCTAGCTGAGAAGGCGAGAAGGCAAAACTCCATCAAAAACCATTGAACAATTAAGGATCTTGGCCTCTGGGGGCATGCTTCGGAGTACTGTTGGATGCTCTTGGAGGCCTCTTGGGGGGGTCTTGGGGCCTTGTGTGGGCGTATGGGGGCCCAGGGCTCGGGGTGTTAGGGTTTTTCCCCGTTCTTTGGCCCCCTCTTGGGCCAGCTTGGGTGCCTCTTGGGCCATCTTGGGGCTCCCTGGGCCGTCTGGGGACGCGCTTGGAGGCCTGTTGGGCCGTCCTGGGGCGGTCTTGTGGGTCTCGTCGGCCGTCTTGGAGCGTCGGCTAGCCGAGAAGGCGAGAAGGTGGGTCTCTTCGGCCGTCTTAGAGCGTCGGCTAGCCGAGAAGGCGAGAAGGCACAACTCCTTCAAAAACCATGGCAAATTACGGATTTTGGCCTCTGGGAGCATGCTTCGGAGGACTGTTGGAGGCTCTTGGAAGCCTCTTGGGCATTGCTGGAGGCTTCTAGGGGGGCCTCTTGGACGCTCCTTGGAGCTCTTAGGGCCACTTCGGCGCGTCTTTGGGCGGAAGGCTCGATTTGTGACGCTCGGGGGCCAGGATCTTCGTGAGTGGTGTCGGAAATGGCCCCCCGGGGGGCGCATTGGTGCACATGCGCTGTTTTGCCTTTCTGGCACGCGCTGATGTCCGCCATAGAAAAGAAATGACATTCGAACCCAGCTTCGCCTCCCACATCTCGCTCAGCAGCGCCAGCGCCCGCTGCCACTGCTCGCCCTTCTCGCACGCGCTGATCCCAGCGTTGTAGGAGACTAGGGCAGACCTGTGGACTCCGTCCACGACATCAGCTCGACGTGGCGAGGGGTCTCTGGGCAAGCGCGGCGTGCCTGTCGCCTCTCGTCCGCTCCCCCGCTCCTGGAAGGAATTCTGAAGCCACTGAAGGCTTCGTGGGGGCCGTCTCGGAGCCTCTTCGGCCTTCTTTTGGGCCTCCCGGGGGGGCTCTTAGGGCCCTCTCGGGCCGTCTTGGGTGCCTCTTGGGCCGTCTTGGGGCCGTCTGAGGTCCGCCTCGGCGCCTCTTGGGCTGTCTTGGGCCGTCTTGGGCCGCTCCTGGGGCCGTCTTGGGTGCCTATTGGGCCGTCTTGGGCGCCTCCTGGGCCGTCCTGGGGCCGTCCTGGGGCGTCTTGGGACCGTCTTGGGGCCCTCCTGGCCCGTCTTGGGGCTCTCTTGGGGTCCTCTTCGGCCGTCTTGGAGCAGTCGGGGGGACTTCTTGGGCCGTCTTGGAGCGTCGGGAAGCCGAAGAGGCGAGGAGGCCGAAAACATCGAAAACACAGTAGAAATCGACGATTTCTGTCGCTCGGGGCCCTCTTGGGAGGCCTCTTGGGAGGCCTCTTCGGGCGTCTTGGACGCCTCTTGGGCCGTCTGGGGCGAATCTCGGGCGTCTTGGGCCCATCTTCAAGCGTGCCGGGGCTCTCCGGGGCCGTCTTGGGGGCTTCTGGGGGCCCTCTCGACATGTCCTGGAGCCTGCCTGGGCGGCCCGGGGCGGCCCGGGGCCAGCCCGGGGCGGTTTTGGTGCATTGGGGCCTGCGCCCTTCTGGCACGCACTGGGCCCTGCAATGTAGTAGAGACTAGGGCTGACCCGTGGACTCCGTCCACTTGCGGGGTGGAGGGAGTACTGCTGGAAGGCGCACCTGATGACGTTGGGCTCCTTGTTCGCCTGGCCAACGACGCTTGTCATGAGGACCCTCTCGAAACGCTCTCGGAGGCCTCATGGCCGCCGCTTGTTGTGCTGAGTGCTGCCTGCTGCTACTCGCTGCTGTTTGCTTTGTCGTTCTTCTGCTGCCGCCTGCGGTTTGACTGGTGTGGGCTGCTGCTTGCTACGGCTTGGTGCTGCTGCTAGCTTTTTGCCTGGTGCTGGATGTTGCTGCATGCTGCATGATGGTGAATGACGCTTGCGTTGTCAACGCGTGCTGCTGATGCTGCACGGCTCTATAGTGTCTGCGAAATGCCTGTCGCCTCTCGTCCGCTCCCACCCTCCTGGAGGCAATTCTGAAACCACTTAGGGCCTCGTGGGGGCCGTTTCGGAGCCACTTGGGGTCTTCTGGGCCTCCCGGGGAGGCTCTTAGGGCCCTCTTGGGCCGTCTTGGGTGCCTCTTGGGCCGTCTTGGGGCCAGCTGAGGCCGGCTTGGGCGCCTCTTGGGCTGTCCTGGGCCGTCTCGGGCCGCTCTTGGGGCCGTCTTGGGTGCCTCTGGAGCCGTCTTGGGCGCCTCCTGGGCCGTGCTGGGGCCGTCTTGGGGAGTCGTGGGGCCGTCTTGGGGCCCTCTTGGCCCGTCTTCGGGCTCTCTTGGGGCCCTCTTCGGCCGTCTTGGAGCTGTCTGGGGGACCTCTGGGACCGTCTTGGAGCGTCGGGAAGCCGAAAAGGCGAGGAGGCCGAACACATCGAAAAACAGAATGGAAATGATCGATTTTTGCCACTCGGGACCCTCTCTTGGGGCATCTTGGAGACCTCCGGAGCCGTCTTGGGCCAATCTTGAGCGTCTTGGGCTCATTTTTGGGCGTGCCGGGGCCCTCTGGGGCCATCTTGAAGGTCTCTTGAGGCCTTCCTTGGCGCGTCTTGGAGCGTCTCGGAGCGCGCCGGGGCCTGCTGGGGCCCGTCTTGGGGCCCTCTTGGCCCGTCTTGGGGCTCTCTTGGGGCCCTCTTCGGCTGTCTTGGAGCGGTCTGGGGGACCTCTGGGACCGTCTTGGAGCGTCGGGAAGCCGAAAAGGCGAGAAGGCTGAAAACATAGAAAAACACAATGGAAATCATAGATTTTTGCCACTCGGGGCCCTGTTGGGAGGCCTCTTGGGAAGCCTCTTGGGGCGCCTTGGAGACCTCTGGAGCCGTCTTGGGCCAATCTTGAGCGTCTTGGGCTCATTTTTGGGCGTGCCGGGGTCCTCTGGGGCCATCTTGAAGGTCTCTTGGGGCCTTCTTTGGCTCGTCTTGGAGCGTCTCGGAGCGTGCCGGGGCCTGCTGGGGCCCGTCTTGGGGCCCTCTTGGCCCGTCTTGGGGCTCTCCTGGGGGCCTCTTCGGCTGTCTTGGAGCGGTCTTGGGGACCTCTGGGGCCGTCTTGGAGCCTCGGGAAGCCGAAAAGGCGAGAAGGCCAAAAACATCGAAAAACACAATGGAAATCCACGATTTCTGCCACTCGGGACCCTCTTAGGAGGCCTTTTGGGAGGCTTCTTGGGCCGTCTTGGAAGTCTCTGGAGCCGTCTTGGGCCAATCTCGAGCGTCTAAGCCCATCTTTGGGCGTGCCGGGGCCCTCCGGGGCCGTCTTGGTGGCCTCTCTGGGCCCTTTTGGCGTGTCTTGGGGCTCCCGAGGCGGCCCGGGGCGGCCCGGGGCCCGCCTGGGGCCGTAAAGGGACGAGAGATGTGTGCACTTGAGTGCCTGACCTTCTCGCACGCACTTCCACCCGCCATGTAGGAGAGACTAAGGCTGACCCGCGGACTCCGTCCACTTGCGAAGTGATGAGGCGCTGCCGTCAGGCGATCACGGTGGATGGCGTCAGGTTCGCCTTCCACATGTCGCCGAGCACCTTGAGCGCCGCCTGATTGGGGAGCATGGGAGATGAAGAGGCTCGATCGGGCCATGTGCAAAACGCATTGGGACGGAGGCGCGATGGAGCAGCCGGGGAGAAGAACATGGATGTCTTCCCATCCACCTCATTATCCTTCTGTTGCTCCTGTTCCTCCTCCTCCTCCGTTTCCGTCTCCTCCTCCTCCTCCTCCTCCTCCTCCTATTCCTCCGTCTCCTGCTTCTCGTCCTCCTCCTCCTCCTCCTCCTCCTGACTCCCTTATCCTTCTCAGTGCCCTCCTGATCATCCTCGTCCCTCTCATCCTGTCCCTCAACTTCCTCTTCTTTCTCCTCTCCTTCGGGTTCTCCCGCCTGTCCCTCTGCAGCGCTGGAACGCAGCGCGACAACACCCTTCGGCAAGGCGTCAAAAAAATGCGATTGCGTCGAAGGCGTCGGCAGGGCCCAGTCTCGCGGGGTCTTCCTCGGCCTCTCTCGGGGCTCTCTTCGGAGTTCCTGAGATATTCTTGGGTTCCTTTGGGAAGCTCCTCGCGGCTTCAAGGCCGTCTCGATAAGGGCCTGGAGGGCGCCAGGACGGAACCCAAAAAAGCTTCGTGGTGTTCGTTTTGAGGGGCGCTCACAACGAACAAAGCGCGGCCTCTCGCGGGGTCTTCCTAGACCTCTCTCGGGGCTCTCTTCGAAGTTCCTGAGATCTTTTTGGGTTCCTTTCGGGGGCTCCTCGCGGTTTCAAGGCCGTCTCGGGAGGGGCCTCGAGGGCGCCAGGACGGAACAAAACAGAGCTTCCAGGTGTTCGTTTTGAGGGGCGCTCAAAACGAACAATGCCCAGCCCGTGGTGGGGCCTTCCCAGGCCTCTCCCGGGCTCCCTTCGAAGCGTCTGAGATCTTCTTGGGCTCCTTTGGGAAGCCCCCCCCGGCTTCAAGGCCGTCTTGGTAGGGGCATCGAGGGCGCCAGGACGGAACCAAAATGAGCTTCGAGGTGTGCGTTTTGAGGAGCGCTCAGAACGAACAGTGCGCGGCCTCTCGCGGGGTCTTCCTAGGCCTCTCTCGGAGCTCTCTTCGAAGTTCCTGAAATCTTCTTGGGCCCCTCTGGGTGGCTCCTCGCGGCTTCAAGGCCCTCTTGGTAGGGGCTTCCGGGGCGCCAGGACGGAACCAAGAAGAGCTTCATGGTGTTCGTTTTGAGGGGCGCTCAAAACGAACAGAGCGCGGCCTCTCGCGGGGCCTTCCTACGCCTCTGGGGGGGGCTCTCTTCGAGGCTCCTGAGATCTTTTTGGGTTACTTTGGGAAGCTCCTCGCGGCAAGGCCGTCTCGGTAGGGGCCGCGAGGGCGCCAGGACGGAACCAGAATGAGCTTCGAGGTGTTCGTTTTGAGGGGCGCTCAAAGAACAGTTTCCCGGGCCTCTCCCGGGCTCTCTTCGAAGCGTCTGAGGTCTTCTTCGGCTCGTTTGGGGGGGTCGTCGCGGCTCCAAGGCCCTCTTGGCAGGGGCCTCGAGGGCGCCAGGACGGAAACAAACAGAGCTTCGAGGTGTTCGTTTTGAGGGGCGCTCAAAACGAACAGTGCCCAGCCCCTGGTGGTGCCTTCCCTGGCCTCTCTCGGGCTCTCTTCGAAGCGTCTGCGATCTTCTTGGGCTCCTGTGGGAAGGTCCTCGCGTCTTCAAGGCCCTCTTGGTAGGGGCCTCGAGGGCGCCAGGACGGGACCAAGAAGAGCTTCGTGGTGTTCGTTTTGAGGGGCGCTCACAACGAACAGAGCGCGGCCTCTTGCGGGGTCTTCCTCGGCCTCTCTCGGGGCTCTCTTCGCGAAGTTCCTGAGATCTTCTTGGGCTCCTTTGGGAAGCTCCTCGCGGTGTCAAGGCCGTCTCGGGAGGGGCCTCCGAGGGCGCCAGGACGGAACCAAAAAGAGCTTCGTGGTATTCGTGTTTAGGGGCGCTCAAAACGAACAGAGCGCGGCCTCTCGCGGGGCCTTCCTAGGCGTCTCTCGGGGCTCTCTTCAAAGTTCCTGAGATGTTGTTGGGATCCTTTGGGAAGCTCCTCGCGGTTTCAAGGCCGTCTGGGGAAGGGCCTCGAGGGCGCCAGGACGGAACCAGAAAGAGCTTCCAGGTGTTCGTTTTGAAGGGCGCTCAAAACGAACAGTACCCAGCCCCTGGTGGGGCCGCAAAGAACGCGAAGGCGCGGGGAAAAGCACGCACCGGGAGCTCGCAGGGAACCTCGTCAGCAGGAACGGGGGAGGCTGCTGAGCTTCCAGGGACGTCGAAGGGGCCATTTTGGGCGCGCGGGGGAGGCCACTGAGCTTGCAGGGCGCCTCCTGAAGCATCTCGGAGCGCCGGAAGAAATCCCAAGAGAGCCCAGAGGAGGCCGCGGAGGGCCGGAAGAGGGCCCCGAGGCGCCAGAAGGGCCGGACAGGGGGCCCGAGGCAACCGAAAAGAACGCGAGGGCGCGGGGAGAAGCACGCACTGGGAGCTGGCAGGGAACCTCGTCAGCAGGAACTTGAAAGTGGCTCGTTTTCCATAGGAAATGCATCTTTTTCCTTGGACCGTCTGGGGGTCCTCTTGGGAACCTCTTCGACCGTTTTGGATCGATCTTGGATGCCTCTGGGGGGGTTCGGAGCGTCGGGAAGCCGGAAAAGCGTGGAAGCGAAAAACCTTGGAAGAGCCAATGAAAATCAACGATGTTGACCTCTCGGGGCTCTCTCGGGAGGCCTCTTGGGATGCCTATTGGGCCGTTCCTGAGGCGGTCCCCTGGTCCGCCCCCCTCTCTTCGAAGCAGTTTGGAAGCCCCGTGGCACCTCTTGGAGACTTCTGTTGGGCTCCTGGGGGCCTCGTGGGCCTCTCTGGGCTCGTCTATCGCGCCCCTTGGGCTGTCATGGGGCCCCCTAGGGCCTTCTTGGGCGGTCCTCGGGCCGTCTTGGAGCCATCTTGGGCCGCTCTTCGGGCCATCTTGGGGTCCCGTTGGCCTGTCTTGGGCGCCTCTGGGGCCGTCCTGGGGCCGCCTTGGACCGTCTTGGGGCCCTCGTGGACCGTCTTGGAGCGGTCTTGGATGCCTCTGGGGGGGGGGGTCGGAGCGTCGGGAAGCCGAAAAAGCCAGGAAGCAAAAAACCTCGAAACAACCAATGCAAATCAACGTTTTTGGCCTCTCGGGGCTCTCTTGGGAGGCCTCTTGGGAGGCCTGTTGGGCCGTCTTGGGGGGCTCGTGTGCCGTCTTGGGCCAATCTCGGGCGTCTTGGCCGGATCATTGCGCGTCTCGGGGCCCTCTTGGGCCGCCTTCGGGGCATCTTGAGCGGGTCGGAGCCATCTTGGAGCGGCTCGGAGCCGTCTTTGGGCCGTCGGGGCGGCCTCCGGAGCGTCTCGGAGCCGTTTCCCGGCATTTGGCGCTTTTTCCTTCCGGCACGCGGTTCCTCCGGCCATATAGTATAGACTAGGGCTGACCCGTGGACTCCGTCCACGACATCTTTCTGGAATGATTCTCGGAGGAACGGCGCAGATTGTACCGAAAATCTACAAACACGGCGGCGGCTCGGGCGGCGGCAGCGAGACCGCGCCTTCGTGTCCGAGCTCTTGCAGCGCTCCAGCAGCTTGGCCCAGCGCACTGCTCGTTCACCCCCCTCCTATTGAGGACAGTTTCGAAGTCTCTCGGGGATGTGCGTCGAAGTCGAAGCCCATCTGAGGCGTCTCAGGAGCGCTCGGGGAAGGGCTCGGGAGGCCATCGGGGAAAGCCACCGAAAGCGCCAGGGAGGCTCGCAAGGATCTACAGGGAGGGCACAAGAGAGCTTCAAGAAAATTTGAAATTCTGTGAAATCTTTAGAGAAACCGCTGTTGGGTCGGCCATCACCTCCGGGCGCGCCTTGATGGTGCGATCCAGTCGCATCACCGCCAACGGGAGGGTTTGTTCGCCATGTCCCATTCTGTTCGCCCAGAGGGTCTGTGGAGGCCTTCGGGCGAACAGAACGGGACAGGGCAAGGAATGGGGAAGACTTGTCCGAATCTCCTGGGCCCCCCAGGTGCTCGTCCGAAGAATGCGGAGAGGTCCCAGGGTCATATCAATTGGCTGCTGTCCCAGGGGTCCGGTCTGCTTGGCCCGAAGAGTTCGCCAAGGCCCCTGGGGGAACAGAATGGCACAGCATATCGGGCAAAGGGGGGCGGTAGCTGGCCTGTCAGACCCGGCGTTCGTCTTCTGCCCAAGCGGCGCGGGGCCCACGGGCCCCAGGGTTGGCGGCCCGCTGGGTTTCCTCTTGTTCGCCCACAGGGTTGGAGGAGGCCTCCAGGCGAACAGAATGGGGCAGGACAATGAATGTGGGAGACTTGTCGCAAGCTCCCAGCCCCCCAAGTGTGCGCCCGAAGGGTGTGGGGCCGCGTTGGCTCCCTCAAAAGGCCGTCTTGGAGCCGTCCAGGCCCGTCTTGAGGGCGCCGTGTGCCGTGATGGGGCCGTCTTGGTTCGTCGTGGGCCCCTCATGGGCCGTCCGTAGGCCGTCCTGGGCCCATCGGGGTCCTCGTGGGGCTGTCTTGGAGCCGTCTGGGACCGTGAGGGGGCCGCCTTGGAGTCGTCTTGTGCCCCTCCTGTGCGCCTCCTTGGGCCGTCCTGGGCCCAGCAAGGGCCGTGTTGGCACCCTCTTGGGGCTGTCTTGGAGCCGTCTTGAGCCGTCGCAGCGCGCCTTGGGTTGTGCTGGGTCCGTCTTGGCCCGTCTTGGGGCCTTCCTGGGCGTTTCCTCGGACCCTCCTGGGACTTTCTGGGGCCTCTTGGTGCATCGGACCGCCGAAACGGCGGGAAACGCAAAGGGTGTAACAGTAAACAATGGAAAATTAACGATTTTTGCCAGCTGGGGCTCTCTTGCCATCTTGGCCCGTCTTGAGGTCCCGACCAGGCGCGTCCTTGGGCCGTCCTGGGCGCACCCTCCTGGGACCGTCTTGGAATCGTCTTGGGCCGTCTTGAGCGCGCCTTGGGCCGTCCTGGGCCCGTCTGGGGCCGTGTTGGCACCCTCGCGGCGAGGAAGCTCGGAGGCGGGCTCGAGGCCTCTTTGGAGCCATTTTGGAAGCTGTTGGGGCCTCTGTTGGGGCCTCGTCTGGGCTCCTTGGGAGCCTCCTGGGGCCTCTTTGGGGGATTCTTGGCGGCCCCTTGGGGCCTCTTGGGGGCCTGTTTGGGCCTCCTGGCGCCCTCTTGGGGCGGAATGCTCGGATTTTCGGATCGTGGTCCCCCTCTTGGCCCCCTCTTGGGCCTGTCTTCGGGCCCTCGTGGGCCGTCTTGAGCGTCTCTTGGGTCGTCCTGGGGCCCTCTTGGGCTGTCTTGGGCCTCTCTTGGAAACCTCTTGGGCCGTTCTGGGGCGCTCTTGGAGGCCTCTTGGGCCGTCTTCGAGCGTCGGCAAGCGGAAAAGACGAGAAAGCCAAAATCCTTTCAAAACAGTCGTAAAGCTGATGATTTTGACGCCCAAAACCGTCCAAAACCTCCTGAGGCAGTCCCCTCGTCCGCCCCGGTGGCACCTCTTGGGGACCTCTTTTGGGCTCCTGGGGGCCTCTTGGGCCTCTCTGGGCTCGTCTATCGCGCCCCTTGGGCTGTCTTGGGGCCCCCTAGGGCCTTCTTGGGCGGTCCTCGGGCCGTCTGGGAGCCATCTTGGGCCGCTCTTCGGGCCATCTTGGGGTCCCGTTGGCCTGTCTTGGGCGCCTCTGGGGCCGTCCTGGGGCCGCCTTGCACCGTCTTGGGGCCCTCGTGGACCGTCTTGGAGCGGTCTTGGATGCCTCGGGGGGGGTTTCGGATCGTCGGGAAGCCGAAAAAGCCAGGAAGCAAAAAACCTCGGAAAAAAACATATGAAAATCAACGATTTTGGCCTCTCGGGGCTCTCTTGGAGCGCCTCTTGGGAGGCCTGTTGGGCCGTCTTGGGGAGCTCTTGGGCCGTCTTGGGCCAATCTCGGGCGTCTTGGCCAGATCATTGCGCGTCTCGGGGCCCTCTTGGGCTGCCTTCGGGGCATCTTGAGCGGGCCGGAGCGGCTCGGAGCCGTCTTTGGGCCGTCGGGGCGGCCTCCGGAGCGTCTCGGAGCCGTTTCCCGCCATTTGGCGCTTTTTCCTTCTGGCACGCGGTTCCTCCGGCCATATAGTATAGACTAGGGCTGACCCGTGGACTCCGTCCACGACATCTTTCTGGAATGGTTCTCGGAGGAACGGCGCAGATTGTACCGAAAATCTACAAACACGGCGGCGGCTCGGGCGGCGGCAGCGAGACCGCGCCTTCGTGTCCGAGCTCTTGCAGCGCTCCAGCAGCTTGGCCCAGCGCACTGCTCGTTCACCCCCCTCCTATTGAGGGCAGTTTCGAAGTCTCTCGGGGATGTGCGTCGAAGTCGAAGCCCATCTGAGGCGTCTCAGGAGCGCCTGGGGAAGGGCTCGGGAGGCCATCGGGGAAAGCCACCGAAAGCGCCGGGGAGGCTCGCAAGGATCTACAGGGAGGGCACAAGAGAGCTTCAAGAAAATTTGAAACCCAGTGAACTCTTAAGAGAAACCGCTGTTGGGTCGGCCATCACCTCCGGGCGCGCCTTGATGGCGCGATCCAGTCGCATCGCCGCCAACGGGAGGGTTTGTTCGCCATGTCCCATTATGTTCGCCCAGAGGGTCTGTGGAGGCCTTCGGGCGAACAGAATGGGACAGGGCAAGGAATGGGGAAGACTTGTCCAAATCTCCTGGGCCCCCCAGGTGCTCGTCCGAAGAGTGCGGAGAGGTCCCTGGGTCATATCGATTGGCTGCTGTCCCAGGGGTCTGGTCTGGAGTTTGCCAAGGCCCCTGGGGGAACAGAATGGCACAGCATATCGGGCAAAGGGGGGCGGTAGCTGGCCTGTCAGACCCGGCGTTCGTCTTCTGCCCAAGCGGCGCGGGGCCCACGGGCCCCAGGGTTGGCGGCCCGCTGGGTTTCCTCTTGTTCGCCCACAGGGTTCGGGGAGGCCTCCAGGCGAACAGAATGGGGCTGGACAATGAATGTGGAGACTTGTCGCAAGCTCCCAGCCCCCCCAAGTGTTCGCCCGAAGGGTGTGGGGCCGCGTTGGCTCCCTCAAAGGGCCGTCTTGGAGCCGTCTAGGCCCGTCTTGAGGGCGCCGTTTGCCGTGATGGGGCCGTCTTGGTTCGTCGTGGGCCCCTCATGGGCCCTCATGGGCGCGTCCGTAGGCCGTACCTTGTTGGCACTATCGTGGGGCTGTCTTGGAGCCGTCTGGGGCCGTGAGGGGGCCGCCTTGGAGTCGTCTTGGGCCCCTCCTGTGCGCCTCCTTGGGCCGTCCTGGGCCCAGCAGGGGCCGTCTTGGCACCCTCTTGGGGCGGTCTTGGGGCCGTCTTGAGCCGTCGCAGCGCGCCTTGGGTTGTGCTGGGTCCGTGGCGGCCTCTGTTGGGGCCTCGTTGGGGCTCCTTGGGAGCCTCCTGGGGCCTCTTCGAGGGATTCTTGGCGGCCCCTTGGGGCCTCTTGGGGGCCTGTTTGGGCCTCCTGGCGTCCTCTTGAGGCGGAAGGCTCGGATTTTCGGTCCGTGGTCCTCCTCTTGGTCCCCTCTTGGGCCTGTCTTCGGGCCCTCGTGGGCCGTCTTGAGCGTCTCTTGGGTCGTCTTGGGACCTTCTTGGGCTGTCTTGGGGCGCTCTTGGAGGCCTCTTGGGCCGTTCTGCGGCGCTCTTGGAGGCCTCTTGGGCCGTCTTCGAGCTTCGGAAAGCGGAAAAGGCGAGAAGGCCAAAATCCTTCCCAAACCGTCGTAAAGTGGATGATTTTGGCCGCTCGGGGCCCTCGGGGAATACGCTTGCAGGCCTGGGCTCCTTGAGCTTTCTTGGGGGCCTCTTGGGGCCTCTGGAGCCTCTCTGGAGCCGCCCCGGGCGTCTTTAAGCCCCGTGGGACCTCTTGGGGACCTCTTTTGGGCTCCTGGGGGCCTCTTGGGCCTCTCTGGGCCCGTCTATCGCGCCCCTTGGGCTGGCTTGAGGCCCCCCTAGGGCCTTCTTGGGCGGTCCTCGGGCCGTCTTGGCGCCGTCTTGGGCCGCTCTTCGGGCCATCTTGGTGTCCCGTTGGCCTGTCTTGGGCGCCTCTGGGGCCGTCCTGGGGCCGCCTTGGACCGTCTTGGGGCCCTCTTAGACCGTCTCGGGGTCCTCTTGGGGACCTCTTCGACGTCTTGGAGCGGTCTTGGATGCCTCTGGGGGGGGGTTCGGAGTGTCGGGAAGCCGAAAAAGCGAGGAAGCAAAAACACTTAGAAAAAACATATGAAAATCAACGATTTTGGCCTCTCGGGGCTTGGGAGGCCTCTTGGGAGGCCTATTGGGCCGTCTTGGGGAGCTCTTGGGCCGTCTTGGGCCAATCTTGGGCGTCTTGGCCGGATCATTGCGCGTCTCGGGGCCCTCTTGGGCCGCCTTCGGGGCATCTTGAGCGGCTCGGAGCCGTCTTTGGGCCGTCGGGGCCAGTTTCCAGTCATTTGGGTGGATTTCCTTCCGGCACGCGGTTCCTCCGGCCATATAATATAGATTTCCTTCCGGCACGCAGTTCCTCCGGCCATATAGTATAGACTATGGCTGACCCGTGGACTCCGTCCACGACATCTGGCCAAGAGTATTCTAGGGGGGAGCGGCGGGAATGGTGCCGAAAGGCTATCCGCCCCTTCCACAGCAGCGCCCCGAGCTGCACCGGCACGCTCCGTGGCGCCTGCCGGCGCCGCCCGACGGGGACGATGACGGCGGCGGCGGCGCCGAGACACAGAACGCTTGCGGGGAGGTAGTTCGGGCGCGCGGCGCCCCTGCGCGATGATCTCACGGTTAGCCACTTAGGATCTCCGAGGGGCCGTGGGGGGCCTCTTGGAGCTTCTTTTGGGCTTCGAGGGGGCCTCTGCGGGCCCTCGTGGGCTCTCGTCGGTGCCGTTTGGGCCGTCTCGGAACCGTCCTGGGCCGTTTTGAGCACCTCTTGGGCCGTCTGGGAGCCGTCTTGGACCGTCTTGGCGGCTCTTGGGGCTGGTCTGCGTGCCTTCGGGGCCGTGTTGGAGATGTCGTGGGCCGTCTTGGGCGCCTATTGGGCCGTCTTCGGGCCGCCGTCTGGGGCCGTCTTTGGGGCTGCCTTGGGTCCAAGAGGACCCCAAGAGGGCCCCAGGACGCCGCCGGGCGCGGGCCCACAATTCTGCCACGAGAGGCTTTTCTGTGGCAGAATGCGCCCGGCCCTGTCTTGGAGGGGCCCGAAGGCCTCAAGAGGGCCGCAAGAGCGCTCCAAGGGGGCCCCAAGAGGGCCCCCAACCGCATGTACTTGATATGCTTCTGGGGCTTGCGAGATGGGCACCCAAGTGCATGCGTCTTGGGCCTTGTCGGGGCCATCTTGGGGCCCTCCTGGCTCCCTTCTTGGGGCCTTTCGGGAGCGCTCCCACCCAGTCCTGGCCTCCTCTTGGGGCCGCCATGGGCGCCTGAGGAACCGTCCTGGCGCAGTCTTGAGCCGTCTTGGGGCCCTCCTGGCAGCTTCCTGAGGCGTCGTGGGACGATCTTGAGGGCCTGTGTGGCCGTCTTGAACGCTTCGGAGACGAAAAGCACGGGAACTCCCGAAATGTGCGTTTTCCCATGGGATGGGGACGATTGTTCCTTGTTCGGGCTCTCCTGGGCTCTGGAGCCCACTTGGAACATTTTGGGGGCCTCTTGGGCCCTCGGGCGGCTGTCTTTGGTGTCTTCGAGCGCTCGGGGCGTGTCTCGGAGGCCCTCTTGGACCGTCTTCGGGCCCTCTTGGGGCCCTCTTGGGGGCCTCCAGGGGCGGCTCGGTGCGCTCTTAAGCCATCTTGGAAGCGCGCCAGGGCCACGGGGCCCTCTGGGGAAGGTTCTGGGGACGTCTCATGGAGCACCCTGGAGGCCTCTCGGGCCAGCTTGGGCCAATCTTGGGCCAATCGCGAGCGTCTGCATGCTAGATCTCCGGCGTAGCTGCATAGACTGACAGTTTGACAACTTTGGGTCTGGCGCCCACCTGGGAACCTTTTGAGCCGATTTGGGGGCCCTTTGGGCCCGTCTTGGGGCTCTCTTGGGGCCTCTTCGGCCGTCTTGGAGCCGTCTAGGAACGGTTTGGGCGGTCGTGGATCGTCTGGAAGCCGACGCGGCGAGAACGGCGAAAACCTTGCAAAAAAAAAACATGTTTTCCTTACTCGGGGCCCTCTGGGGAAGTTTCTGGGGAGGTCTCATGGAGCACTTTGGAGACCTCTCGGGCCGACTTGGGCCTCTTGGGCCCTCTTGGCGTGTCTTGGAGCCTCCGTGGGCGTCCCTGGGCGGCCCGGGGCCAGCCCGGGCCGGTTTTGACTTCATTGATCCCGCGGCATTCTGGCACGCACGACCCCCATTGAGCCGACTTGGAGGCCCTGTGGGCCCGTCTTGGGGCTCTCTTGGGGGCCTCTTTGGCTATCTTGGAGGCGTCTTGGGAACGTCTTGGGCCGTCGTGGATCGTGTGGAAGCCGACAAGGCGAGCACGGCAAAAACCCTGGAAAAAAACAATGAGAATCACTGTTTTTTCCTGCTCGGGGCCCTCTGGGGAAGCTTCCCGGGGGGTCTCCCGGATCACCTTGGAGACCTGTCGGGCCAGCTTGTGCCTCTTGGGGCTCTCTTGGCGTATCTGCGAGCCTCTCTGGGCGGCCTGGGGCGGCCCGGGGACAGCCTCTGGGGGCCTGTTGAGCCGACTTGGAGGCCCCCTGGGCCCGTCTTGGGGCTCTCTTGGGGGCCGTCGGCCGTCTTGGGGCTTCCAGAGGCGTGGTGGGGTGATCTGGAGGACCCGTAGGGCCGTGTGGGCATCGCAGTGGACGAAAAGCAGTGGACCTGGAGAAAGGCTCGTTTTCCCAAAGAACTCTAACGATGTTTTCTTAAATGTAGCTTTTTGGGGGCTCGTCCTGGAGCCGACTTGGAGCGTCTCGGGAGGACTTTTGGGCCGTCTGGTGCCTAGCGTGGGCATCTCGGTGCGCTGTGGGACCTAGTCGAAGGCCCTCTTGGGCATCTAGTGCGTCTCGGGCCGTCGTGAGACGACCAGGGGGGCCCGTTACGCCCCGCCAGCGCCCGCACTTCCCGCACGCACGTGTCCCTGCGTTGTAGTGTAGATGACGGCGGGCTCCAGCTTCGCCTCCCGCATCTCGCTCAGTAGCGCCAGGGCCCGCTGCCACTGCTCGCCCTTCTCGCACGCGCTGATCCCAGCATTAAGGCTGACGACATTGGGCTCCAGCTTCGCCTCCCGCATCTCGCTCAGCAGCGCCAGGGCCCGCTGCCACTGCTCGCCCTTCTCGCACGCGCTGATCCCAGCACTGTAGCTGAGCAGGGCTGACCCGCGGCCTTCTGGCCGCGGAATCTGCTCGCCATGGCGTAGAGGTGGAAGTGGAGCGTCTCCGGGGCCTCGCAGGCGAGGAGAGGTTGAAGGAGACGGCGTGGATGGAGGTGGCCGCTGGAGGGGGAGGTGGGCGAGGGATGCAGGCAAGCAGGCCTGAAGGCAGGAACGCGATGGTAGAGGCGGTGTCAGTGGAAGCACACCCATGTAGGCAGTCATGGTGTGGACAGAAGCTGTTTCTCACGCCGCAATATGTGTTCAGCATAGCTTCTGCGGGGAGGGTAGCCGTGATAATTGTACCTGGTCCTCGCCGGGGCCGAATGCAAATTTTATCTGGTAGTGTGGTGACAATGGGGCCGGTGGGCGCGGCCTAAGAGGCCCGCAAGAGGGCGCCGAGACGGCCCAAAAGGTCTCCAGGACGGGCCACGAGGCTTCTTAAACGGCCCCAGAGGGCCCCACGAGCTCCCTAAGTCGGGCCCCAGTGCGAGGACACGAATCGGCCTTTCGAGCGCACCGCCCCACTACGTCCCCCAAAGGCGCAGAGATGGCTCCTAGGGGGTCCAAGAAACCCCTCAGACGACGCTGGAAGTTCGACACTCCCCAAGAGAGAAGGATCCAAGGCCTCTTGGGGGCCGTTTAGGGGCCTCTTTTCGTCCTCCTGGGGGTCTCTCGGGGCCCTCTTGGGCCGTCTTGAGTGCCTCTTGGGCTGTCTTTGGACGATGTGGGGCCGTACAGGGCGCCTCTCGGACCATCTTGAGGCCGCCTTGGGGCCATCTTGGGCCGATCTTGGGCGCTCTTGGGGCTGTCTTGGATGTTTCTTGGGCTGTCTCGGGCGCTTCTGAAGCCGTCCTGGGGCCGTCTCGGGCCCAGACTGGGGACCCGGACAGACATTTCGAGCCCTCGGCCTGAGAAGCTCTCAGGAGGCCACCAGAGGTTCCTAATAAGCCTCCCAAGAAGCCCCAAGAAGCCCCCAAGAAGCCCCCAGGAAGCCTCAAGAGGCCCCCACGAGGCTTTCAAGCGGCCCCCAAGAGCTTCCCAAGAGGCCCCCTACCCCCAAGAGGCCCCCGAGAGCGCTCGTCGTCGTCGCCGCCATTCAGGGTCGGCGGCACCGGCCGTAAGGCCTTCCCAACAGAAACCTCCTAGATGAGGTCGGAGTGGATGGGGTCGGAAAATCCCGCCGCATCGCCGATACATAGGCGATGCATCGGCGATGCATCGGCGATGCACCGGCGATGCGCGACGTCGACCTGGAGCAAATTGGGCTTCGCATCGAGCCGCATCGCCGATGCATCGGCGATGCGGCGCGATCCTCCGACCCCATCTGCTCCGACCCCACCTGGGAGGCCCGGACTCCAGCAAGAGGCTATTCTTACGCGTCGCCGACGCTCGGCACTCCCCCCCCGTCTTCTGCGCGCTGCACCCGTGTTGGGCCAGGGCGAGGCCTGGGCCCGGGGCGCCAAGGGAGCGCCGGCGCGAGGAGGGCCCCACCTCTAGAGAGGCCTCCCAGATGGGGTCGGAGGATCGCGCCGCGTCGCCGATACAACGACGATGCATCGGCGATGCATCGGCGATGTGTGGGCGACGCCAGCTTGGAGAAACTCGGGCTCCACATCGAGCCGCATCGCCGATGCATCGGCGACGCGACGCGGCGCGGCATTGCCACAATATGCCGACAGGTACTGGAGATACCGACCCCAGGACTACACAGGAGGGGCGAAGGAAAAGGTCCCGTGCCGTATCCATCGAACCACCATCTTCATCCTCAACTTATTCTCGGGCCAGCGACGACACGGAGACATCCAGACTTGGATGGAAGGTCACTACACATCGACACAATATGAAGTTGTCATTCTCAGCGTGGACGTTGCCATCAGTGCGGAGCTAGGTGACCTTACCAGACAGACCACTATTGACACCTGGACCGAACATATCCTGGCCAGGAGAGTGTGGAATACGGGGGGGGGGCCCACCATGTGAAACATGGAGCGCTGCCAGGTGGCTAGATGTGCCCCCCCCCCCCCCCTAGAACACATGCCTGGGTCTGGGGGCTGCCAGCTGTGACCGACCGACAATCCCGACAGCTCGATGTGAGCAGCAGCCTTCTACGGAGCACTGTGCATCTGATCGCCTGCCACGTCGGGGCTGGCACGAGCGCATGGATGGAACACCCAGAGCAGGCGTGGTGGCGTTTGCAAGCTCCCTCGAGCTTCCACTGGGAACCCCTGGAGGCCCTACAATCCAGTCCGGTGTGCTACACTGCCAACTTCGACCAATGCGTCCATCACGACAGTAGGCCAGAAGTCATCCGGAAGGCCCCCACCTGGCCCCTCGGGTTTCGCATGCCCACCCTGGTCCCCAACCTACTCAGTGCTGGTGCCCGTGGGCGTTGCAACCACCCCAAGGGCTCCCATCTCTCGCTCCAAGGAAAAAACGGACAGGGGACATTTCTTACGAGTAGAAAGAAAACATACCCGACCAGCATGTGCCGACACATTGCCTCAGCCATTGCCGACACTATCCAATCCCAATTTGCCTCACCATCAGAATGCGACGTGGATGCTGAAGACTGCGACCCGGCCTTGGTCGAAGATCTCTGGACTTTTTATTGCAAGGAGATAGGAGGTGACTTCTCAGTTGCGCCCGACTACGCCCGCCAGGGAAATAGTAGACAACGGGTGGATCCAGAAAGGTACAGGTTCTAGACAGATCACGAGCAATGCGATGTTGATCCGACTCCTGCTCCCGATCCTACTCCAGCTCCTGAGCGCCCATCTGCTCCCCTTT
Source organism: Prorocentrum cordatum (assembly GCA_963575745.1). Taxonomy (NCBI): domain Eukaryota; class Dinophyceae; order Prorocentrales; family Prorocentraceae; genus Prorocentrum; species Prorocentrum cordatum. The sequence continues at coordinate 41,865 of CAUYUJ010006173.1, forward strand.
TTCCTGGGGACCCGAGCTCAGAGCATGAGGTAGAGGATTTCTTAGGGTCTCTCCCCCCCCCCCTTTTCCTCCCCGCCTCCCCTGCCCCCCCCGCCTCCCCCCCTCACGGCAGCGCAGATCGAGCGCATTGCTGCGCATCGCCTCGAGGCGCGCCGCCGCAGGGAGGCGCGGGCGGAGGCGGCGGCACGGCGCCGAGCACCATGGAGGGGCACCGGCCTCTCCTTCGCCTCGCACTTCGAGGCCCGCTCGTGCCCCCCCCTCTTTCTTTCAGCAGGCCTCCCCATGAGGTAAGGCCCCCGAGGACAAGAGCACGGCGCCCGCGCCCATGCCTGCGTCCCCCCCATCTGTTCCGACCCCATCTGGGAGGCCTCGAACCACCTCGGCCGTCGGACGCCCAATCAGATGGGAGCTGGGCGAGTTGAGACAACGGCCACAACATCGGGTGGATGGCAACATTAATATTAAAATATGAATAAGAGTATATTATTATTATCATTGTTATTAATATTATTATTATTATTATTATTATTATTATTATTATTATTATTATTATTATTATTATTATTATTATTATAAATATTATTGATATTATTAATACTAATAATATTCTATAATAGTATTTCTATATTAACATGTTAGTAAACTAGTATTGATATATTAATATTAATTTCAATATATTATAGTATGAATATTCATATATGAGTATTAATAATAGTATGCACTTTTTTGTTAGTAACTACTGGCATCTATGGGGGGTGGCCCACACGGTGGGTGACGAAGAAGGCCCCCAAATGGCGCCCTGTGGGGCTCCTGCTGGAACCAGCTGGTGCCCCATAGGGGCCCGAAAGCGCCCCCTGCAGGGCCCTCTTCTTCGCCCCCCGTTTGGGCCACCCCTCGCCGCCGCCCGCCCGAACAGCGGCCACGCAACTCAACTCGTGGGAGCCTCCCATACCATCTTGTCTGCTCTTGCGAATCGACGCCAATCCACGCTAGTCGACGCCAAAGCGACGCTAATCGACGCTAGATCGACTCTCATCGACGCTAAATCGGCGCTAGCTCGTCGACTCTCGGACATTCGTCGACGCCAAAGACGGAATTGCGGCAGTATACCCGGCTCCCATGTGTTACCGAAAGAATTTGAGCGGGCCAGATGATGTTCGGCTCCAGTGCATCCTCCAACTGCTCCCTCAATAGCAACATTGCCTGCTGCCAGTGCTTCGCTTTTCCGCAAGCGCTGATTCCAACGCTGTAGCTGATTACGTCCGTCCTCAGCCTCACCCTCCACAGCTCGCGCAACAGAGACACCGCCTGCTGCCACTGCGATGCTTCCTCGCAGGCGCTGATTCCAGCGCCGTAGCTGATGGTGTTTGGTTCCAAATTCACCGCAGACAATTCCCGCAGCAACAACAATGCATGTTGCCACTGAGAGCTTTTCCCGCAAGCGCTGATCCCAGCGCTATAACTGACGACGTCCAGCTCCAACTTCTCCTCTCGCACCACCTCGAACAGTGACAGCGCCTGCTGCCACTGCCCACCTTTCTCGCACGCGCTGATCCCAGCGTTGCAGCTGACAATGTCCAATTCTAGCTTGGCATCCCGTAGTTCTCCGAGCAACGACAACGCCCACTCCCATTCCCCACCTTTCTCGCAAGCGCTAACCCCACCACTGAAACTGATGACGTCCGGGCTCAGCTTCACACTCCGCAGTTCCCCCAACAACATCAGCGCCCGCTCCCACTGCAAACCCCTCTCGCACGCGCTGATTGCGGCGTTGTAGCTGACCCTGTCCAGCTCCAGGCTCGCCTCCCACAGGTCTCTCAGCAAGCAGCACGCCTGCTGCCACTGGCCACTGCTCGCGCACGCGCTGATCCCGGAGTTGCACAGGAGGACGTCTGGCCGCACCTTGGCGGCCCGCGCCTCCCTCAGCAGCCACAGCGCCCGCTCCCACTGCCCGCCCTTCTCGCACGCGCTGACCCCAGCGGAGAAGCTGACAACGTCAGGCCTCAACATCACCGTCGACAAGTCCTTCAACAACGACAGTGCCTGCTCCCACTGCCCACCTTTCTCGCACGCGCTCATGGCGATGTTGTAACTGATCGCGTCCGGTTCCAGCGCGACGCCTGGGAATTGCCTCAGCAGGGATTGTGCTCGCTGCCACTGGCTGCCTTTCGCGCAAGCGTCGACTCCAGCGTTATAGCTGGCGGTGTCGAGCTGCAGCTTGGTTCCCCGAAGCTCTCCCAGCAACAGCAGCGCCTGTTGCCACTGGCTGCCCTTCCCGCAGGCGTTTATGGCCACGCCGTACAAGCCGGTGCAGGTGCGCACGTGCGAATGCAGTGCCCGTCGCAAAAGTCCGAGCGCCGCGGTCCATTGCCTTGACTTGCCTAGCTGCCTGATGGCGTGAAGCGGAGGAGTCACAGTCGTTCGGAGCTCAGACTCCCCCGCGTGCGCCAAGGTCCGCATTGTCGGCATAATATGAAACAACAGAGCGGGAAGCTGAACGCGAGGGGGGGAAATATACTCCGAAAACCAAACCAGCACTCTGGGTGTAGGTGTTTTAAGTCGTTTCCTCGTCCAACTCCCGTCTTCCATTCGGGGCGGGTTTCACTCCTCTCCTTCCCCCCCTCCCCCTGGTCTGAACCTAGTCGGGGGGACCCGAGGGGGTAGAAAGTCCAACATGGCTCTAATGTGGCCTTGAATGCATCGCCCTGAGATCCTGGCGTTGCTATTTTTTCACAACGGGCGTTTTCGCTCCCCTTCGGGCCCCAGGACCCTCACATATCGATGCGGTTCGAGAAATGACGCAGAAAGAGGGGGTCCGGGGCTCTGGTCGTGATTATTGGCGATGTCGCGATTTTTGTGCCACGTCGGATCTCAGGGAGCTCAAGCTGGCCTCCAATATCGCGCAAGATAATCCACGATGAATCTTAGCATGCCTCCGAGCGGCTTCAAGCCTGCCCTCAGATGGCTCTACGTAGCCATGGCGCCATCCAATGATACCACCGATGTGCCCCAATCGTCTAAACACATGTTTTAGTGCCAATGTGATTTCCTTCTCGCCTCTTCGCGTCCACTAAGCCCCGCGCGATCCCCAAGGCGGGACCAGAAGCGGTTCAAGATGGCCGCAATTGGGCCCCAAAGCGTCTCAATCACTTCCTTAGTCGGCTCCGAACTACGATTGTTCGGCCACCGGCGGGGGTTTAGATAGATAAATCTATTCGTGCTGCAATGATGTCGGCATGCGCGCGCGGGGACCCGCGCGTGTTACATGCACTGTATGATTCGACAAAAATGAGTGGTGCGCGATGAGTGGTGGCTGGTTCCGACATCCGGGCGCATGTGGCCCCCATGGTATCAGTTGATAAGGTTGCACCAAACCTACTGGGGCTTTTCAAATGCTTGCAAAGACGCGCGCACGAACTCTGTCATATGTTTGTGGACGGGACGGCAAGTTGTGTGTATCCATGTGAGTATCCATGTCTTTCTGTCTGCCTGCCTGCCTGACTGTCTGTCTGCATGTATGTCTGTATATGTATGTATGTATGTATGTATGTATGTATGTACGTATGTATATATGCATGCACGTATGTATGTATGTATGTATGTATGTATGTATGTATGTATGTATGTATGTATGTATGTATGTATGTATGTGTATATATACATATGTATATGTATATATGTATATATGAATGTATCGATGTATCGGAAACATAAGTCAGCCAACGCCGACTCCAAACCGTACGTTTCTAGCAACCTATGCTGTACAATCTAGGTGATGCAGTCTAGGCAGCGCAGCAGCGGCGGCGGCCACACCGTCAGTTGACAATCATGCATCCCCCTAGCTGCTAACCGCTGCTCTGCCCTCCGAAGTCCAGCGTGGACTGTGCAGTGACTGCTCCCTCCTGCTCCCTCCGTCTCCAAAGCGATTGCGTCAGGCCTGCGACGCACGCCTCTCGAGGCGCCTCTCGAGCCCAAATGCTTACGGTTGGGGCGCGCGCCTGCGTTGCTGCTATCCCTCCTTCAACTCCCCGTTCTCCTTATCCTCCTGGTATGTCTGACCCTGCTTCACCGCCATCGCCTCCTCCTCCCTCTCCTCCTCCTCCTCCTCCTCCTCCTCCTCCTCCTCCTCCTCCTCCTCCTCCTCCTCCTCCTCCTCCTCCTCCTCCTCATCCTCCCCCCTCTCCCTCCCTCCCTCCTCCCGCTCACTCCCCTCCCTCCCCTCCCCTCCCTCCCCCCTCCCTCCCCCCCTCCCTCCCACCTTCTTCCTCCCCCTCCTCTGCCGTCCTCCGCGGTCTGGCGCCCTCTCTTGGAACGTGTTGGAGCTTCTTCGGGGCCCTCTGGCGCCGTTCTGAAAATCCCCAGGGGCGCTCGGAAGTGCGCCAGGTCCTACCGGGCAGAGTCGGGTCCACCTGATCAGTTGCACCGTTCCTGCACGTGGCGCTCTGGGCATTGCAGAAGAGATGACGCTCGGGCTCCAGCTTCGTCTCCCACACCTCGCTCAGCAGCGCCCAGACCCGCTGCTATTGCTCGCCCATCTCGCGCGCGCTGGTCCGAGCGTAGCTGGGAAAGTGTAGCTTTCTCGAACGCGATTAGGTGAGCAGTGTGGCATATGTTGCAATCGTCTTGAAGCCTGCACGAACAACGATAGCACGTGTCTCCATTACTCGCATTGCTCTCTCACTGCTTTTTTCTGTCTCCGCAAGTTGTCTGCAGTCGTCTTGAAGCTGCGGCCGACAGGCTGTTACCACGCAGACACTGAAGCAATCGTCCCATGCTCTCAAACGCATGGCTCCGAGCAGGCTACGCTCATGTTGCCATTGCCCGCCCTTCTGGCACGCGCTGGCGGCGCTGTAGCGGACTTCATCCCCTACATCTCGCTCAGGACGCCTGCTTCCAGTGCCTGCCCTGCTCGCGCAGCCTGGTCACAAGTCCACGGCCACTGGTGAGGTCCAGGCCGAGGTTTCTCGAACGCACCTTCCCGAGGACGACCTGGATGTGGTGAACTCGCTCCGCCTTCTCGCACGCTCCGGTTCCAGACTTGCAGCGGATGATGTTGGCTCCAATCTCGCATGCCTACCTCGCTGATCAGCAACAGAGCCCGTTGCCAGTTTCGACCATTCTCGCTCGCGCTCGTGCTAGCGTTGTCGTTGATGACTTGGGGCTACATCTTCGATTTCGCCAATTTCCCTACAGTGCGCTGCGGCTAGTTGCCTTTCCCGAACTCGTTGACCTCAAAATTGAGTTTGTTCTGCATTTACCCGCGTATCGCGATGATTCTGGCGTCAATGAAGCTACCGACATTGGACCCAACATTTGCGTCCACGTCTCCTTGAGCAACCAAATCGCCTGTTGCCATTGCCCGCATCTATCGCAAGCCGGAATCCCAGCGCTGTAGCTGGTGAAATTGGGAACCAGCTTCGCTTCCCACATCTCGCTCAGCAGCGACAGAGCCCGCTGCCAATGCCTGCCTTTCTCACACGCGCTGATCCCAGCGCTGTAGCTGACTAGGGCTGACCCGTGGACTACCGTCCACGAATGCCAGTGGTCGGAGTGCGCTTGGTGATACTTGCTCCAGGGCAGCGCTAACATTATCAGCGGCAGCAGATCCAGGTGCAGTAGCAACAGCAGCAGTGCGG
>CAUYUJ010006173.1:52500-55559 GCA_963575745.1 Prorocentrum cordatum
GGCGACGACGACGACGACGACGCAGACGCCGACGCCGACGCCGACGACGGCGACGACGACGCAAATGACGACGACGCAGATGCCGATACCGACGCCGATGACGACGGAAGATGACGACCACGACGACGACGAAGACGACGGCGACGACGACGACGACGACGACGGCGGCGACGGCGGCGGCGACGACGGCGACGACGACGACGACGACATACGACGACGACTTACGATGACGACGAACCACCCCACACCCGCAGTGGGGGAGGGAGGGAGTACCAGCACCTGCCACCACGCCGCGCCCACAGGGCCACGACCACAGGGTAGGGGGGGGAGCGACCCCCGTCGCGAGGCCTTCGCAGGCTCACGGACGTACACGTCCAGGGAGGGAGGGGGGGCCCGATCCCACATGCATCGGGGGTAGGAGGACGAGGAGGACGAGGAGGACGAAGAGGAGGAGGAGGAGGAGGAGGAGGAGGAGGATGAGGAGGAGGACGAGGAGGAGGAGGAGGAGGAGGAGGAGGAGGAGGAGGAGGAGGAGGACGAGGAGACGAGGAGGACGAGGAGGAGGAGGAGAGGAGGAGGAGGAGGAGGAGGAGACGAGGAGGACGAGGAGGAGGAGGAGGAGGGAGGAGGAGGAGGATGAGGAGGAGGAGGAGGAGGAGGAGGAGGAGGAGGAGGAGGAGGAGAGGAGGAGGAGGAGAGGGGGGAGGAGGAGGGGGGGGGGGTGCAACTCTGGATCATAGACGGCTTCGGGCTCCAGCTGCTTCGCCTCCCACACCTCGCTCAACAGCGCCACAGCCGTCGGCCATTGCTCGCCCATCTCCCACGAGCTGGTCCAAGCGCTGCAACTGAACCCAAAGAAATGTATCGAACACGGCATGCATTGTATCATTCCCCGGTAACTAGGTCACGCACCTCCCTCAATAAAAACAGCGCTTGGCTCCATTGCCCGCCTTGCTCGCACATGCTGGCTGCGGTTCCGTAGGCCGTGAAGCCAATTTCCAACTTTCTCAGACGCATGGTTCTGAGAATGCTCAGCGCCTGTTGCCACTGCCCACCCTTCTCACACGCGCTGACCCCAGCGCTGTAGCTGATGACGTCGGGCTCCAGCTTCACCTCCTTCATCTCGCTCAAGAGCGCCAGCGCCCGCTGCCAGTGCTCGCCCTGCTCGCACGCGCTGATCCACGAGCTATATGTGACGACGTTGGGCTCTAGCTTCGCATCCCGCATCTCGCTAAGCAGTGCCAGCGCCCGCTGCCACTGTACGCCCTTCTCGCACGCGGTGATGCCAGCGCTGTAGCTGACTAAGGCTGACCCGTGGCCTACTGGCCACGACATCTGTCCGAGATGACACGTGGGACCAGGGCAGAGATGTTGCCGAAAGTCTTTCGCGAGAACGTTGGGCCCGAACTTCGCCTCTGCTGTTGCTCCCTGCAGCTGCAGGGTGGTACTGCATGCGGCATGCTGCTGTTTCTGCGGACTTTGGTTGTGTGTTGCCGCTGCTTGCCGCGGACTGCTGCTGCTCGCTGTTGCCCCTCGAGGCTGCATACTGTTTTTTGGGAGACCCGTGCCAGCTGACGCAACCTGGAGTCCGTGAGTGGACCGAGGAACGAGGAGCGAGGAGTCAGGGTCGAGGGAGGGAAGGACGCGAGGAGCGATCAGCAAGGGTTCAGGAGCAAGGAGCGGGAAGGGAAGCAACGGTCAAGAAGATGAGAGAGAGGGCTTCCTTGGGATCTGCTTGCGGTCTCGGGGGTCGTCTTGGGGCGGAGGGTGCGACATGCTAGTGCCACTTCCCCCCCTTGGGGCCCTCTTGGGGCCGGTATGGTCCGTTTGGGGTCACTCTTGAACCGCCCTGAGGCCGTCTTGGGCTGCATGGGGGCATGTGGGGCCCTCCTGAGGGCCTGTTGGGCCTCCTTGGGGCGATACCGAGGGCCGCTTTGGGCCATCGTGTAGCATCGAACGCCCAAAGGCGAGAACATCGAGATCCTTCAAAACGTCACGGCAAATCACGGATGCTTGGTTCTGTGGGCCCTCTTGGTGGGCATCTCGGGACTCCTCCGGGCCGTCGTGGAGGCCTCCTGGGCAGTTTTTTTTTTTTTTTTTTGTTTCTTCTTCTTCTTCTCCATTTTTTTTTTTGTGGGGGCCTCCTGGGCCGTTGGGGCCGTCTTGGGCGCCTCTTCGGCCGTCTCTGGGCTCCGCTGGGCAGCGTCGGGGGCGCGGCCCGAGGCCCCCCGTGGGGCGCTCTGGGGGCCCTCTTTGGGCTTCGTGGGCCGTTCTGGACTCTTTCCTCCTCCTCCCCCTCCTCCTCCCTCCTCCTCCTCCTCTCTCCTCCTCCTCCTCCTCCTCCCCTCCTTCTCCTCCTCCTCCTCCTCCTCCTCCTCCTCTCCTCCTCCTCCTCCTCCTCCTCCTCCTCCTACCCCTCCTCCTCCTCCTCCCTCCTCCTCCTCCTCCTCCTCCTCCTCCTCCTCCTCCTCCTCCTCCTCCTCCTCCTCCTCCTCCTCCTCCTCCTCCTCCTCCTCCTCCTCCTCCGCCTCCCTCCTCCTCCTCCTCCTCCTCCTCCTCCTCCTCCTCCTCCTCCCTCCTCCTCCTCCTCCTCCTCCTCCTCCTCCTCCTCCCTCCTCCTACCTCCTCTCCCCTCCTCCGCCTCCTCCTCCTCCCTCCTCCTCTCCTCCTCCTCCCCTCCTCCTCCTCCTCCTCCTCCTCCTCCTCCTCCCTCCTCCTCCTCCTCCTCCTCCTCCTCCTCCTCCTCTCTCTCTCCTCCACCTCCGCCTCTCCCGGCCGTCTTGAGGCCGTCCCTGGGCTGCCTGGGGCCCCCCTCGGGGGCCTGCCGTGCCGCGCTGGGGCGAGGTCGAGGGCCGCTTGGGCCATCGCGTAGCATCGGAAAGCCCGAGCAGGCGAGAACGTCGGAATCCTTCCAACCCCCCCATCGGAAACACACACACACACACACACACACACACACACACACACACACACACACACACACACACACACACACACACACACACACACACACACACACACACACACACACACACACACACACACACACACACACACAC